>JAVJIF010003612.1:0-85452 GCA_038442645.1 Agave tequilana | reverse complement strand
ACGCATTCACCATCACGGAGTTTAGTAAGTTTTAGCAAGGTAGTAAGGTTAGCTAGTCATGGTTTTCTCCAACTTCAAATCTTTTACAAGTTTTCTTTTCTTTTTAGTGTTAATCCAAAAGCCAATCTTGTTTTGATTTCTTTTCATTTTCCATCATGAACATATCCACCGATTCTTTCATTTCTTTTTCCATGTTTTATTCATTCTTTTAAAACAAAGAAGAATCTTCGTTTCTTTCTTCACTACGAACCGTAACGCTTCCATCGCAAGCTCTCCCTGAGAATCGACCCGGTATAGCCCATGCTATAACGGAGATTGGAAAGGATACATTAATCATATAAATACATTGTGGAGTGATCAAGCACTTGAGGTTGATTCTAACCTTCTCTCTTTCATTTAATATCTGTGCAAATACTTCACACTATCTTTTTCCTCAATCACTAGTATAGGAGACAGAAACTTCACAGGACTTCACAATGGAAATTGACTTTTGGTGAAGAACTGAAGTTGGAAATCAGTTTTCAGGTTGGCAGAATTTTGGCTTTGGAAAACTGAAGATTAGGATGCTTGTTTGGCCCTTTGGAGTAACTTCCCTATTTATAGCTGAAGACTAGGTTAGTTAGGGTATTATACGTGCAATTCAGACAAGTGAAACGTTGGAAAAGACCAGATAACGAAAACTGTCCACAGTCAGAAACTGCCTATAGTCCTTGCCCATGGAGTTAGTCGACTAGACTAGGCAAAATTCCTTCTATTAGTCGACTAGGTTTAGCTATAGTCGACTAGGAAGATACGTTGGAGAGACAGTTTTCTGTTTAACTGATTCAAGTCGACTGTACTACCTGTTAGTCGACTGGACCATGATTAGTCGGCTAGGAGCAAGGGATTAGTCGACTACAAGTTGTATTAGTCGACTGTCAAGTCGACTAATACACAAACAGAGAATTGGGCTGTTTTGACACACTGAATTACTCGACTTGGGGTTCTGGTTAGTCGACTACACATGGGATAGTCGACTATATAAACTGTAAGTCGACTAACAGGACAATAAAATGTGTGTTGTGTCAAGGCTTTTTACATGCTACTTGTCAATTACAAACCACACCATATCAACTCTCTTTGGGCATCTTTATCATGTAGGACTCTTGATTCGTCATGTGTTAGAGCTCCAAATGACATGCGTCACATAAGTCTTCATCGAAATAAGTTCCAACAACCCCCAACTTATCTTTTTGCTCGTCCCGAGCAAAACAAAAACAACAGAATTATTATACCACTTTCACTGGTGATGCGATTGCACTGAGTATGTGCAACAAGCCTTTAAACTTCTAGTTTCTCCTAGAGGAGGTGTGTTGTCTCGTGAGGGTTTTCAGCGGATTGCACCCACAAAATTCAATAATGAAGAAAAATATTAGTTGTCAGCAAACCTCTTTCAAGAAAAGAACTTTCAATCATCTAAGTAAAAATGACCGAATGATATAAGAATTAAATTTAACCCTCATAAGTCCTCCTATACTTTAGCCTTCATAAAAGAAGAAATTATGGTTTTCTTTGAGTTTAGAAAGGATCTTGTACTTCTAACTCATTCTGTTATTTTGCTTTAGATAGATATGTTGGCCCAGAGGCCTTCCACTCTAGTTTTGATGATGATTAACTCATGTAGTTATGTTTACTAATAATCTTGTGATGTTTAATTTCAGATCTCTAATCAAGATATTAGTAGGTGATTAGCTTCAACAAAGATGTTTTGGAAGCTTTCACATGGTGATTCAAGAGCCCGAACGTCAAAGATCATAATATACACCGTCTGGAGTACAAGCTCGGTGGATCACGGTTTGGATCGAGTCAACTTGGACGGCTGCTGCTCTACAGAGAAGACTTTGTGGTACATAGTTAGTTTTTGTTTTGGTTTAGATCCATTGTAAAGACTAGGTAGTGTGATATGCTCAAGTTCACAACACACACACTTGTTTAACTTTCATGTTTCGGTTTTCGGTTTTGGTTTAACCGATCTTAGTTTTCATGAATAGATAGAATCAACAAGTTTACATTTTTTTGTATATTAGAATTGTTCTATATACATGTATGCTTCAACTATTTAAACAAACTTAGTTTGATAGTCTATTTCATGAGTTTGGAGTTTTGGTAATTTTAACAAAACGTATTTTAGGATTTAAAGTCAAAACATGGATATATATATTTTTATATATATTGGATTATATCCATATACTACATGCCTAAATGTTGTTTATATCATGTTTTTGTATTTGGATAAGTTTTTGGACAAAACGATTTTCATTTAAAAATCCAAGTTTTAGAAAATACAGTTTTTGGTTTTCGACAAAATTTGTAAGTCACAAAAAATGGTTCAAAAAGTTTGAATTTGTGTTGAAATTTTTTACACAAGTTTGTATATCAATGTATTATACTGAACTTATTTTTGTGGATATTTTGAGAATTTATGGATTTATTTGAAATTAAAAACCCAGTTTTTTCAGTCCCTATATTGTTTCTGCAGGCTCTGGCGGTCGACCGACCGGCCGACCGGACCAGGAGCCGGTCAACCGGAACGGTCGACCGGATGTGCACGAGACATGCACAAAGGCATTGGTTTGGCCGGTCAACGTGCGGTCGGACCAACTGAAGTCCCCTTACTCTCGGGTAAGCGCGGTCGACCGGGCGGTCGACTGGTGGTTGGCAACGGTCAAATTTCAACCGTGGGCCGGTCGACCGGAGGTCAATTCTGACCATAATTGCAGCCAACAGCTAGTTTTTCCAAATGGCTATAAAAACCCCATTTGAAGAGCTGTTTTTCTCCAGAATTTGAAGAGAGAAATTTTCATATTTTCAAGTGTTTATACAAGTTTTTGAAAAGAGTTTTTAGTGCCAAAAGATCAATCTTCATTGTTTTAAAAGTGTTTTTGTTATTTTCAAAGAAAATAGTCTTTGGGAATTTGTTTTTGGTCTAAAAATTTTATATCTATTTGGAGATTTCCCAAGTGATTTTCTTTGTTCAAAACACTTTGTTTTCTCACACTTGAGCTTATCATTCTATCCTCTCTATAGGATCTTTGTGTTTGTGAGAAAAGAATTAGTTTGTGGTCTTTTGATCACCAAGTTGTAAACCCTCCTACTTTGTGTTATCCCTCTTGGTAGAGGTTGATTTTGGAGTGGTGGCTTGTGCCCTATCCTCTAGTGAGAGGCTGATTGTGTTTGTATTGGCTTTGCCTATCCCTCATTTGTGAGGTTGATATTGGTGGCTTTGTGCCTAGCCTCTAAGTGTAGAGGTGGTGTTGTAATTGAGAGAGGAGTTATGTACTCCCAGTTGTAGTTGCCCCAAATCCTCAGTGGAGGTTCCCTGTGTGGGAGTCCTGTGTGGACAAGTTAGTAGATTGGAAATCCTTCTGTGGGAAGGCAGGACGTAGAGCTGGGTGCTCGAACCTCGAAACACATCTTGTTGTTTGCGTTTGATCCATTGACTCTTAACTCTCTCTCTTTACTTTTGTGCCTTGCATCATTTCATATTGCTCATTCATATTATATGCTTGGCTTGTTTGTGTGCCCTCATTTGTGCTTAACCACGAGAGCTTCTTATAGCGCTTCAACTCTTATTCAGAGGAATCAAGAGGAGTTAGTCCAGAGCCCTTCCCGGGAATTCGGCTACACTCGTTGGTTGCATTAAGTGTTGTTGCAATTTTGTTTAGTTTTTAATTTCCGCATTTAGTTCTTAGATTAGCCGTACACCTATTCACCCCCCTCTAGGTGTACTTTCAATTGGTATCAGAGCCTACGCTCCTGATATTAGGTTTAACCACCTAGGAGTGTTATCTTGGTTTTGCTAATCTTCATTTGCATTTGCACACATATAGTTTACACTCATGGATGTTCCTCCCAATTTTATATCTCTAGACTTGACATATGGAAGGTTCTTATAAGTTGTCATTTAAAACCCTAGGCTTGCATGTTTACCTTGCCATTACCAAGGAATCCTACCCTAATAATAGCAAGCATATAGAGGCCAATGCAATAGCCCTAAAGGCACTTAGAGCATCTCTTCATAAAGAATATTTACATGTGTTTTCTCACTATGATTCGGCTTTTGCAGTATGGAGCATTTTAACTTCTCCAGCTACCAAAGATTATGTTGGCCCAAAGGCCTTCCACTCTAGTTTTGATGATGATTAACTCATGTAGTTATGTGTACTAATTATCTTGTGATTTTAGTTTCAGATCATTAGTCAAGTTATTAGTAGGTGATTAGCTTCAACAAGATGATTTGGAAGCTACCCACATGTTGATTCAAGAGCCCAAGCGTCAAAGATCATATATAGCACTTGCTCGGTGGATCAAAGAGCTTTGGATCGAGTCGGCTTGGAGATTGCGCTCTACAAGAAGACATCGGTACCATAGTTTAGTTTTGGGTTTAGATCCTAATTGTAAAGATTAGAATAGTATGATAAGCTCAAGTTCACAACACCACGTATCATGTTTTGGTTTCGTTTTTTGTTTAACCGATCTTGGTTTGCATGAATAGATTTTATATCAAAACAAGTTTACATGGTTTAATGTATATTAGATTTGTTCTATATACATGCATGCTTCAACTCTTAGACAAACTTACTTTGATATACCTATTTCATGAGTTTTAGGTTTTGTGTTTTAACAATACTTAATTTTGGAATTAAGGACAAAAACTATGATATATATGTTTCATGTATATTGGATTTCTATCCATATGCATCATGTTTCAAAATGTTTAAAATATCATGTTTTTGTATTTGGATGAGTTTTAGACAAAATGTATTTTCTATTCAAGAATCCAAGTTTTAGAAAATACAAGGTTTGGTTTTGGTAAAATGAAAAGAAATAAAATAGTTTCAATTGCTTGATATTTGAGTCAAAACTTTTATCACATGTTATATATCAATGAATTTGACAAAACTATTTTTGGGGATTTTTAGTAGTTTATAAGAATTTATTGGATATTTATTTCCCCAGATTTCTCTGACCTGTTTTGGTGTCTGCCAGGCTGGTCGGTCGACCCGTACGGTCGACCGCACATGTAGCCGGTCGACCGTATGGGTCGACCGACGTGCACAGAAACGTGCACGCTGGCTACACCTATAGACGGTCGACCGGGACGGTCGACCGGCTGAGAGCAGTTGCTCTCTGTTTGTTGGGTCGACCGGGGGCGGTCGACCGGCAGCTGTCGACGGTCAAAAATTGACCGTTGGACGGTCAACCGTGCGGTCGACCGGCAGGATATTTCTGGCAGTTCTGCTGCCAACGGCTATTTTCCAGATTTGTCTATAAATACCCCATTTGCAAGAGTTTTTCTCTAAGATTTTTTGTGCGAATTTTTCCATACTCTCTGGTGTTTTTGCTGCAATCAAAAGAAGTTTTTTGACTTGAATTGAACAATCTTTTTGGTGTTTTTGCTAGGGTTTGAAAATCAAAGAAGAGGGTTTTTGGGAAAAGCTTTTGATTGAACTTCACCATCTTGATTTCTATTGTTTTCCAAGGATTTTCTTTGTAATTCTGATTTTCATTCCATTGGTTTTCTCCACACTTGAGCTAAAATCTACTATCTATTCTATAGGATATTTTGTGGGAGAAGAAATTGTTTGTGGTTGCTTGTTGAACCACCAAGTTAAAAACCCAATCTTTGTTTGGCTTTGTGCCTTGGGTTGTATCCCTCAAGTTGTGAGGTGATCCTTGTGTTTGCTTTGTGCTAATCCCTCAAGTTGTGAGGTGATTGTTTGTTGGATTGGAGCTCCTCAAGGAGGAGGTTGTGGTTGTAAAGAGAGGAGTTGGGTACTCCTTGTGAGAGTTCTTTGTGGACTAGCTAGTGGATTAGAAATCCTTCGTGTGTCGAAGGCGGGAATGTAGAGCTGGGTGCTCGAACCTCGAAACACATCTGTTGTTTGCGCTTGATCCTTGACTCTCTCTCTATCTCTCTCTTTACTTTGTGCCTGCAATTATTTATATGTGCATTCATATTTGCTTGGCTTGGTTGTGTGTGCATTATTTGTTGATCACACTTGAGTGTAATTTGCATTAAGTTTTTAAATTCCGCATTTAGTTCACAGATTAGCATTGTCACCTATTCACCCCCCTCTAGGTGACTTTTCAATTGGTATCAGAGCTAGTGCTCCTGATATTTAGGTTTAACCACCTAGGAGTGAGATCTTGGTTTGTTAATCTTCATTTGCATTGTTCATTTGCACACATATAGTTGCACTTATGGCTAGCCCTCCCATGTTTGACCATTTTAGACTTGATGCTTGGAAGGCTAATATGACTAACATTTAAAAGACCTAGGACATCTAGTTTATCAAGGCATTACCATAGAATCCCTCCCAAACAGTAGCAAGCATAAGAAGGCCAATGCATTAGCAC
This sequence comes from Agave tequilana, assembly GCA_038442645.1. Lineage (NCBI taxonomy): Eukaryota > Viridiplantae > Streptophyta > Magnoliopsida > Asparagales > Asparagaceae > Agave > Agave tequilana. The sequence goes on along the minus strand of JAVJIF010003612.1, from coordinate 79,053 downwards.
TTAGAGCACTTAGAGCATCTCTAAATGAATTTCTTTTACCCGTTTTTGATCACTATGATTCGGCTTTTGCAGTTTGGAGCATCTTGACGTCTCCCGAGCTTCCAAGGATAATTAACAAGATGAGGAGATCTAAGAGAGAAAAGTCCGAAGAGCAATGCCTCATGGTCCAAGGAAGAACTCCCTTGAGGTACAATCGGATTCTCAAATAGATGATAGCTCTAGTTCCTATTGTCATGGATGTTTTAAAGTTCAAACTTTAAATATGGAACTTGTTCAAAAGCTTGAAAACTTGTTGGAAAAACATGATTTGTTGAAAGATGATAATCTGTTTTGAAAAATGAATTAAAAGATTTATGCTCTAATTTTGAATTGATGTTGCAAGAGAAGGAAGAGATTGCAAGTGAACGTGACTCACTTAAATCTCAACTCGAACTTGCTTTAAAGGAAAATGATTTTGAAAAACAAAAATAATTGTGATGATGTTGTAAAGCACAATGAGATTTTATCTTCTAAATTGGATCTTGTTTTTAAATAAAATCTCACTTTGAAAAATGATATTGATTCAATTACTAAAGAATTGGATTGGGTTTTGATTAAAAATAATCTTTGCAAAAAGAGATTGATGTTTGCCATACTAATGTAGCTTCATGTTCTAGCACACCTATTGCATGCTCCACTTTGTCTTCCACTAATAAAAATGATATAAATATTTTGAAGAATAGTGTTGAATGTTTGGGCTCCACTTTGAGCCAATGCACATTGAATCATTCACGTTTGGAAACCTTGGTTTGCAAGAAACAAGCTCCAACCTTGCATGCACACACCTCTTGGCATACACATGCTTTTCATGATCACCACCATCATATGTATGCTCACGTGTACACATGTACACATTGTGGTCGAAAAGGCCCCTTGCTAGATTTTGTTATGATCGCATTTATCATGAAAATTTAGCAACTAATTTTGTTTGGGTGAGAAAAGAAACTAACCCCCGACCCACTAGAAAATGGGTACCAAAAACCACCTACTCTTTGGCTTTTGATATAGGTTCCCGCTCTCGCATCACGTGAGGGTTTTGGTGCCTTGAGGTGGATGCATTCTAAGCCAAAAGGAGAACCATTTGGATGCTTCACTCTCAAGGAGATTTGGTGGAGAGGACCACCATTGGTTTGGAGAACTAGAGATGCACCTTCATCGGTTTTGGTTTCATTCTCTAACTCCCACTTTTATTTGCATGCTTTTCATGTTCATTCTTCTATGGCATGTATTGTTTTATTGTTTATTATGTTATGTCATGTAAATTAGATTAGTGATATACATGTTTAGTTATTTGAGACACCCATGTTTCATATGATCTATATTTAGTGTTCTCACCTTGTTTAGAACTGACATGTATGCCCTAGATCTAATGCACATACATTTGCATTATGACCATTTGGATGTTTATGATTATATGATGATTTGTTTGTTTGACTCATGTTTTAGTATGATATTTGCCATGTTTATTAGACTTATGCTTTACATGATTAGTTGTTGAGTCACCCATGATTAGTATGGACCCATATTTGTGTTCTCCTTATGTTTTAGCTATCATGTTCATCATAGGTTTAATAACATATGTATTTGCATGATAATCATGTTTACAATACTAGTATAAATCCTAGTCTAAATGATTTGTGTTTTGTTTCTATGCTTTATGCCTTGATTACATGTTTAGATGTTAGTTTTTCATTAAAACTAGAAGATTTATACTTGTACAACGAGTGAGCTACAAATAGACCTTTATATATGTTTGTGCTTGAACGCTCATTTGTATTCACTTGATGTACTAGTATTGTCTAGTTTTGATGATTCTTGCATTTGACTTGTATTCACCATTTTACATGTTTTGTTTGACTTCATGTATATGTCCATCTAGACCAAACTATCATTTATACATATATATCCTTGAGCCACGTGCCTTCATGCATATACTTTTGTGGTCTCATTGTGTTTAGGATATGTATGTATACTTTAGTTTGTACATGACATACATATGCTTGAAGTTTAAATTATGTTTGATGATTTTCATGTTTTTAGGTGTTTCACATTTATGATGAATATCATGTTTTTAAGATGATTTCAATAGGTGATTTCACATCTTAGATAAGTTTCATGTTTTTACTATTGAGCTTGATTGTCCATTTTCATGTTGATATGTTTCTCACAACACTTGTACACTCACCTTATTTAATGTTTTCTCATGACTTAGTTTTCATGAGTATAATTGAGCTTTATGGATTTTAAGCGTTTTAGTGCCATGTGGTTTACATGTGTCTTCATGAAAATATTTTTTGTTATTCCTTGTTTGAAGAATCTCGTACTAGTTGATTCATATAACTAGTTGTGATATTCTTCCTTGGTAGAGATTTTCAAACATACTATATTTGCAAATCTATTTTTGAAAAACCCTACCATCTAAGGGTGGTTGGATGGGAGATCATGTTCATGTTTACTTTAAAATGAAAACCATTTGAAACTTGAACCATGATTGGGAGGTATAGGAATATGAGATATACACTTGATCTTATTGTTGTTTCTATTGGTATCATTGAATTCTTTCAATTGGTATCACTTGACATTTCTTGTATACTCATATATTTTTGTGTATGTATGCTTACATTTCAAAGAATATCAATTCCATTGGTATCTACTTTTCATACATATATATGTTTTATTGTGCCTATTATATCTCTATATCTTTAAGCACAAATCTTGTTTATGATGATAAGCTTGAGATTCAACCTTGTTTCAATTGATATTAAGATCTAGACTTAATTTTCAATTCGTATCAACATTTATGTTTAGAAATTCAAAATTTGTTGTGTTTGATATCAAAAATTGTTTATTTACAATTGATATGATGATTGTTTACTTATCAATTGGTATCAAGATTTTTGTTTTTCAATTGGTATAGTTTTCATTTTTAATTGGTATCAATATGCACTTCCTTGACACATTTTCATCTAATTGGTATCATATTTGTGTTTAGACAAAAAGAGGAGAACATCCCTTGTTTTGATTCCTTGTTTTGAAAATATTTTCATTAGTGTTGTTTTTAAACCCCTTTGTTGATGATTGACAAAAGGGGGAGAAGAATTTGAGTTTATATGAGTTTATATGCATGTTTTATGTTTTTATGTTTTTATTAAGTTCAATTGGTATCCAAAGCATTATTTAAAGAATATGTTTAGTTTGCTTAGTTTTGGTATCAAGGGCTTGTATAAGAGATCATTAGTTTTGTTTTTGTATAATATTGTGTTTAATTGGTATCTAGAGCATGTTATGTTTAGTTTAATTGGTATCAAGAGCATGTTTATTTTTTAAAGATTTTCATTGGTATCAAAAGCATGTTTTATTTGTTTTTGCTAATAATTGGTATCAAGAGCATGTTTATTTGTTTTTGCTAATTGGTATCTAGAACATGTTTATTTGTTTTACAATTTCATTGGTATCTAGAGCCATTTGTTAGTGGTATCATATTTGTGTTTAGACAAAAAGAGGAGAACATCCCTTGTTTTGAATATATTTTCATTAGTGTTGTTTTTAAACCCCTTTGTTGATGATTGACAAAAAGGGGGGAGAAGAATTTGAGTTTTTATGAGTTTATATGCATGTTTTATGTTTTTAAATGTTTTTATTAAGTTCAATTGGTATCCAAAGCATATTTAAAGAACATGTTTAGTTTGCTTAGTTTTGGTATCAAGGGCTTGTATAAGAGATCATTAGTTTTGTTTTGTATATATATTGTGTTTAATTGGTATCAAGAGCAGTTTTATTTTTTAAAGATTTTCATTGGTATCAAAAGCATGTTTATTGTTTTTGCTAATATTGGTATCAAGAGCATGTTTATTTGTTTTTGCTAATTGGTATCTAGAACATGTTTATTTGTTTTACAATTTCATTGGTATCTAGAGCCATTTGTTAGTTGTTTATCCTATGCATGAGTTAAGGGGAGCTTCTTTGAAGCTTAACTTTAATCCATGCATATATAACTCCATGAGTTTTGTCATCATCAAAAGGGGGAGATTGTTGGCCAAAGGCCTTCCACTCTAGTTTTGATGATGATTACTCATGTAGTTATGTTACTAATTATCTTGTGATTTTAGTTTCAGATCATTAGTCAAGTTATTAGTAGGTGATTAGCTTCAACAAGATGATTTGGAAGCTACCCACATGTTGATTCAAGAGCCCAAGCGTCAAAAGATCATATATAGCACTTGCTCGGTGGATCAAGAGCTTTGGATCGAGTCGGCTTGGAGATTGCGCTCTACAAGAAGACATCGGTACCATAGTTTAGTTTTGGGTTTAGATCCTAATTGTAAAGATTAGAATAGTATGATAAGCTCAAGTTCACAACACACACGTATCATGTTTTGGTTTTCGGTTTTTGTTTAACGATCTTGGTTTGCATGAATAGATTTTATATCAAAACAAGTTTACTTGGTTTAATGTATATTAGATTTGGTTCTATATACATGCATGCTTCAACTCTTAGACAAACTTACTCTGATATACCTATTTCATGAGTTTTAGTTTTGTGTTTTAACAATACTTAATTTTGGAATTAAGGACAAAAACTAGATATATATATGTTTCATGTATATTGGATTTCTATCCATATGCATCATGTTTCAAATGTTTAAATATCATGTTTTTATATTTGGATGAGTTTTAGACAAAATGTATTTTCTATTCAAGAATCCAAGTTTAGAAAATACAAGGTTTGGTTTTGGTAAAATGAAAAGACAAAAAAATAGTTTCAATTGCATGATATTTGAGTCAAAACTTTTATCACATGTTTATATATCAATGCAATTTGACAAAACTATTTTTGGGATTTTTAGTAGTTTATAAGAATTTATTGGATATTTATTTCCCCAGATTTCTGACCTGTTTTGGTGTCTGCCAGGCTGGTCGGTCGCCCGTACGGTCGACCGCACCATGTAGCCGGTCGACCGTATGGGTCGACCGACGTGCACAGAAATGTGCACGCTGGCTACACCTATAGACGGTCGACCGGGACGGTCGACCGGCTGAGAGCAATTGCTCTCTGTTTGTTTGGGTCGACCGGGGCGGTCGACCGGCAGCTGGCGACAGTCAAAATTGACCGTTGGACGGTCGACCGTGCGGTCGACCGGCAGGGTATTTCTGACAGTTCTGCTGCCAACGGCTATTTTCCAGATTTGTCTATAAATACCCCATTTGCAAGAGTTTTTCTCTAAGATTTTTTGTGCGAATTTTTTCATACTCTCTGGTGTTTTTGCTGCAATCAAAAGAAGTTTTTTGACTTGAATTGAACAATCTTTTTGGTGTTTTTGCTAGGGTTTGGAAAATCAAAGAAGAGGGTTTTTGGGAAAAGCTTTTGATTGAACTTCACCATCTTGATTTCTATTGTTTTTCCAAGGATTTTTCTTTGTAATTCTGATTTCCATTCCATTGGTTTTCTCCACACTTGAGCTAAAATCTACTATCTATTCTATAGGATATTTGTGTGGGAGAAGAAATTGTTTGTGGTTGCTTGTTGAACCACCAAGTTAAAAACCCATCTTTGTTTGGCTTTGTGCCTTGGGTTGTATCCCTCAAGTTGTGAGGTGATCCTTGTGTTTGCTTTGTGCTAATCCCTCAAGTTGTGAGGTGATTGTTTGTTGGATTGGAGCTTGCCTCAAGGAGGAGGTTGTGGTTGTAAAGAGAGGAGTTGGGTACTCCTTATGAGAGTTCTTTGTGGACTAGCTAGTGGATTAGAAATCCTTCGTGTGTCGAAGGCGGGGATGTAGAGCTGGGTGCTCGAACCTCGAAACACATCTTGTTGTTTGCGCTTGATCCATTGACTCTCTCTATCTCTCTCTTTACTTTGTGCCTTGCAATTATTTATATTGTGCATTCATATTTGCTTGGCTTGGTTGTGTGTGCATCATTTGTTGATCACACTTGAGTGTAATTTGCATTAAGTTTTTAAATTCCGCATTTAGTTCACAGATTAGCATTGTCACCTATTCACCCCCCTCTAGGTGACTTTTCAGATTATCGATAAGATGAGGAGATCTAGAAGAGATGAGTCCGATGAACGTTGCTTCATGGTCCAAGGGAATGACTCCCTTGAGGTACACTCGACACTCAACTAAATGCTAGCACTAGTTCCTATTGCAATGAGTGTTTAGAGGCACAAGCCATGAATGATGAACTTGCTAAAATTGTGAAAATTTGATTTCAAAAATATAAACTTTTGAAAAAGGATAGTCTTATTTTAAAGAAGAAAATAAAAATTTATCTTCTAAACTTGAGATTATTTTGCAAGAAAAGGAAGAGATTTCAAGTGAACGTGACTCACTTAAATCCCAACTAGATCTTGCACTAAAAGAAAATGAATTTTTAAAAAATAAAATGATTGTGAAATAATTTTGAAGAAAAATGAAAACTTGTCTTCAAAACTTGATTTTGTTGTAAAAGAGAATGATTCTTTGAAAAACAAAATCGATTTGATTTCAAAAGATTTAGAAGTTTGTTTAAAGAAAAATGAATCTTTGAAATTGATATTGATTCACATGTTTGCCATGCTAGTGTAGCTTCACCTATCTCACATATATATGCTCCACTTTATCTTCAAGTATTAAAAATGATATAAATGTTTGAAGAAAAGTGTTGATTGTTGGGCTCTACTTTGAGCATTGTGCTTTGAACCATACACGGTTGGAATCTATGTTTTGAAAGAAACAAGTTCCTATTATGCATGCACACCATACACGACATACACATGCTCTCACGTACACACCCATAACACGATGTATGCTCATATGTACACTTGTACACATTGTGGACATAAGGGCCACCTTGCTAAATTTTGCTATGATAAGATACATGATGTAAATTTAGCAACTAAGTTTGTTTGGGTTAGAAAAGGAGCTAATCCCCATGGACCCATAAGAGTGTGAGTACCAAAGACCACCCCTATTGTATTTGATGTAGGTGTGGGCTCTCGCATGACATGAGAGCGATGGTGCCTTGAGGTGAATGCGTTCCGAGCTTAAAGAGGACAATTTGGATGCATCACTTTCAAGGGGAGTTTGGTGGGAGGACCACCTTGTTTGGAGACATGGAGAGTTGCCCTTATTGGTTTGGTAACGATCTCTAACTCCCATTATATTTACATGCTTTCATATTATTCATTTTTAGCATGTCTTGATGTTTTATGATTAGTATGTTATATGTCATGAGATTTAGATTAGTGATATACATGTTTAGTTATTTGAGACACCCATGTTTAATATGGATTTATATCTTTGTGTTCTCACATTTATTTTTAAACTAATGTGTATGTCCTAGATCTATACATGTGCATGTACATAATGATCATATGTATGTTATGAGTTTTTGTTTTGATTTCTATGCTTCATGATTTGAATATATGTTTAGATGTTTGTTTTCATTAAAACTAGGATATATACTTGTACAACTAGTGAGCGATAAATAGACTAGTATATGTTTGTGCTTGAACGCTCATTTGTACTCATTAGATGTACTAGTATAGTCTAGTTTTGATGATTCATGCATTTGACTTGTATTCCCCATTTTACATGTTTTTCATGTTGTGTTTAACTTCATGTATATGTCCATTTTGCCTAAACTATTAGATATACATATACATCCTTGAGCCACTTGTCTTCATGCATATACTTTTGTGGACTCGTTATGTTTGGATATGTATGTATACTTTAGTTTGAACATGACATACATATACCTTGAAGGATTCTAGTTTTGAAGATTTCATGTTTTAAGGAATTTCATAATTGAGCTTAATTGACTAGTTTCATGAGCATGTTTTCACATAACTTATACACTCCTTTACTTGATGGTTTCTCATGATATTATTTTCATGAGTATGATATGTGCTTTATGGAGTTTGAGTGTTTAGTGATCGTGTGATTTACATGTTTTTCATGAAATATATTTTGTTTTATTCCTTACTTGAAGGATTTCGTACTAGTTTACAAATTTTTCAAATAACTAGTTGCGGTATTCTTCATATGATAGAGTTTTTCAAACGTACTCTATTTTCAAACCTATTTTTAGAAACCCCTACCCATTTAAGGGCGGTTGGTTGGGCGACCATGCCTTGTATGCTCTTTATTGAAAATCTTTTAAACATGTGCATGAATGGGTGGTAGGTAATATGAGTTATATACTTGATTCTTATTATTGTTTCAATTGGTATCATTGGATCTTTTCAATTGGTATCAATATTGACATTCTTTTGTATACTCATATATGTTTTTATATATGTATGATTACACTTCAAATAATATCAATTTCGATTGGTATCTAATTTTTCATACATATATATGCTTTATTTGTGCTTACTATATCTCTATATCTTTTGAGCACAAATTTGGGTATGCTAAGCTTGATTTTTTAATGCATATCATATTTCAATTGATTAGTTTTCAATTGGTATCCTAATACAAGCTTATGCTGTAAGATCATCTAGAGGGGGGGTGAATAGGTGATGGCTAATCTAATGGTCACTTAATGCCAAATAATGCGGAAGCTAAAACTAATTATGACCTAATTAAATCCTTTACACTAAACACCACGTATAACACAAGAGTGTTGCCGAATTCCCCGTGAAGGGCTCCGGACAAACTCCTCTAGATTCCCCTTGAATGGGTGAGGTGCCGCGTTGGCTCTCTTGGTTGAATACAAGTGTTAGCAACAATCCCACGCAAGTATATCAATTAAGCACAATGTATATCAAGCATATAAAGATGAGCACAATAAAAGTATGCAAGATATAAGTAAGGGAGAGAGAGAGAGAGAGAGAGAAAAGACAATCGCAAACACAAAGGTATGTTTCGAGGTTCGAGCACACTTGCTCTACATCCCCGCCTTCGACACACGAAGGATTTCCACTATGCAAGATCCCAATGGATCTCTCCCCGGTGCCGCAACACCTACAAGCCCTCGGACTCCCTAGTCCCGTACACACGCAAGCTCACTAGCTCGCCGAGGCCGCACCTCAAACCACCGAGTTCACACAAGAACTCTAAAACACCGCGAGCACACTTGCCCTCCTCCTCAAAGAACAAGAAAAGATCTCTTGGTGATCTAAACACTTGATCACCAATAAAAACTCTCACTACAACACTCCTATAAGATGAATAGCTCAATGGATGCTCAAGTGTTTGTGTGAGAAAAACAAGGAAAGAGATGGTGGAGGAAAACTCAAAGAAATCACTTTTACACTCTTGATAAATCTCTCCTTTTAATTGGAAGTATTTGCTCTAAATTTTGTGGAGAAAAACCTCTGAAATGAATAGGAAAAATTGGCTCTAAAAGTCTCCAAAATCTTGTTTCAAAACAATGACCAAACCCCCAAATTTATAGGCCAGAAAAAATATAGCCGTTGGGGTCTGTCAGGCCTGCCGGTCGACCGGGCCGGTCGACCGTCAACGGTCAGAAATCCGACCGTTGGAGCCACGGTCGACCGCCTGGGTCGACCGAGCCACTGGAGCAGAGAGTCGAACTCTCTGTCGGTCGACCCGTACGGTCGGCCGAAATTTCCAGAGAGCAGAGCTCTCTGGAGCGGTCGACCCGTACGGTCGGCCGTCCTCCAGTGCACAAAGGCGTGCACGTCTGTGCACGTCGGTCGACCGAGCCGGTCCACCGACTTCAGAGTTAGTCGACTATAAAGGAAGCAAGTCGACTTATCTGAAGCCTGAAACAGTTTTTCAGGGATTAAAAAGTTAGTCTTTTTGGCTCAAATAAAATCCCATAAAATACTTAAAAATCTACAAAAATAGTTTAACCAATATACTTTGATATACAAACATGCTTGCACAAAATCAAGGCATGCTAATAAAAGATTGGACTATTTTTGTAAGTTGGAAATATTGGCTCAAAAGAAAACTTGTATTTTTCTAAAACTTGTTTTCCAAACTTCTTCATGATACAAAAACAAGATATTTTGAATTCATTAAAGCATAGTGTATATGGATATGATCCACTACACAATTAAGATGAAATATCTATGTTTTTGGCATTAAGCTCTAAATATGGTTTTGGATAAAAGATATGCATATAAGAAATTCTAAAAACCAAAAGTATTTTTCCAAAATGAAAGTCTTTTCTAAATCTGAAAATTCTTTTATGAAAACAATTCTATCAAGAGTGTGTGTGTGTGTATGTACTTAAGCAATCCACCACTATTCTATCCTTTACATTTTTAACTAAAACAAAAACAAAATCTTATACCTAGACACAAGTCTTCATCTTCTTGAAGTCTTCACTTGAAGCCTTCTTGACTTGGTCCAAACACCGTGCTAGCTCCAAACTTTGACATTTTATCCTTTGTTGAGCTATGCACCTACTAAGATCTTGATAATGAATCTGACACTAATTAAACACAAGATCATTAGTAAACATAACTTCATGAGTTGATCATCATCAAAACTAGGGTGATAGGCCTTTGGCCAACATATGCATCGTTTTATTTGGTATTTCATAAAGGGGGAGAAAATTCGTATTTTATCTTTCAATTGGTATTTTGTTTCCACTCTCATACTTTATGATGAAAAATGATTGAAAAATTAATATTGATTTTAATTTAGTATCATATGTTCAAAATGAAAATACTTACAATTGGTATCAAGATGTTTATTTGTTTAATTTTAATTGGTATCAAGAAAGAATTGGTAATCAAGATATATATATATCTTTCATTTTGGTATTAAAATTTTGATTGGTTTCTTTAAGATTTGCTTTCAATGCCTCATTTACTTTCAATTGGCATTTCTTAAATTTTTTTTGATGTGTTCACTTTCAATGGTACATGATGCACACATTGATATATTTTTTAAATTGGTATCATGTTTGTTTTGATTTCACCCCTTATTGATATTATTTTTGTTTAAGACAAAAAGGGGGAGACCATTGTTTTTTTTTTGTTTTCTTTGACCCCTTTGTTGATGATTGACAAAAAGGGGGAGAAGTATTTCAGTTTATATGCATGTTATTATGATTATGCATGTTTTTATATTGGTATCAAGTGTTGGTATCAAGAGTGTTTGTTTTATGTTTTGTTGATATGGTATCAAGAGTGATGAATACTAGTATCTAGAAACATAGTTTATTTTTTATTGAAACATAGTTTGTTTTTCATTGGTATCAAGAGCATTATTTAAAGAACATGTTTATGAAAAGAAGAAATAATTTATTTTGGTATTAATAGCTTGTTTTATGCATGTTGATTCATTTCATGTTTGGTATTAAGAGCATGTTTGTATTTGGTATCAAAAGCTTGTTTTATGCATATTTATGCATTGTCATGTTTAATATTCATTGCATATATTTATTGTTTATTGCTATGCATGAGTTAAGGGGGAGCTTCCTTGAAGCTTAACTTTAATCCATGCATATATAACTCCATGAGTTTTGTCATCATCAAAAGGGAGAGATTGCTGGCCCAGAGGCCTTCCACTCTAGTTTTGATGATGATTAACTCATGTAGTTATGTTTACTAATAATCTTGTGATATTTAGTTTCTGATATTTAATCAAGATATTAGTAGGTGATTAGCTTCAATAAAGATGTTTTGGAAGCTTTCACATGGTGATTCAAGAGCCCGAGCGTCAAAGATCATTTATAACACTCGTTGGAGTCAAGCTCGGTGGATCACGGTTTGGATCGAGTCGACTTGGAGACGGCGCTCTACAAGAAGACTTCGGTACATAGTTTAGTTTTTGTTTTAGATCCATTTGTAAAGACTAGATAGTGTGATATGCTCAAGTTCACAACACACACACTTGTTTAAGTTTCATGTTTCGGTTTCGGTTTTGGTTTAACCGATCTTGGTTTTCATGAATAGATAGAATCAACAAGTTTACATTGTTTAATTTATATTAGAATTGTTCTATATACATGTATGCTTCAACTATTTAAACAAACTTAGTTTGATAGTCTATTTCATGAGTTTGGAGTTTTGGTAATTTTAACAAACGTATTTTTGGATTTAAAGTCAAAACATGGATATATATATGTTTTATGTATATTGGATTATATCCATATACTACATGCCTAAATGTTGTTTAATATCATGTTTTTGTATTTGGATAAGTTTTTGGACAAAACGAATTTTCAATTCAAAAATCCAAGTTTTAGAAAATACAGTTTTTGGTTTTCGGCAAAATTTGTAAGTCACAAAAATGGTTCAAAAAGTTTGAAATTTGTGTTGAAATTTTTTACACAAGTTTGTATATAAATGTATTATACTGAACTTATTTTGTGGATTTTTAGAGAATCTATGGGATTTATTTGAGAATTAAAAACCCAGTTTTTTCAGTCCCTATATTGTTTCTGCCAGGCTCTGGCGGTCGACCGACCGGTCGACCGGACCGGTCGACCGGACGTGCACGAGACGTTCACAAAGGCCATTGGGTTTGGCCGGTCGATCGTGCGGTCATCCGACTGATGTCCCCTTACTCTCGGGTAAGGGCGGTCGACCGGTGGTTGGCTACGGTCAAATTTTGATCGTTGGCCGGTCGACCGGAAGGTCAATTCTGACCATAATTGCAGCCAACGGCTAGTTTTTTCAAATGGCTATAAAAACCCCATTTAAAGAGCTGTTTTCTCCAGAATTTGAAGAGAGAAAATTTTCATAGTTTCAAGTGTTTATACAAGTTTTTGAAAAGAGTTTTTAGTGCCAAAAGATCAATCTTCATTGTTTTAAAAGTGTTTTGTTATTTTCAAAGAAAATAGTCTTTTGGGAATTTGTTTTTGGTCTAAAATTTCTATATCTATTTGGAGATTTCCCAAGTGATTTTCTTTGTTCAAAATACTTTGTTTTCTCACACTTGAGCTTATCATTCTATCCTCTCTATAGGATCTTTGTGTTTGTGAGAAAAGAATTAGTTTGTGGTCTTTTATCACCAAGTTGTAAACCCTCCTACTTTGTGTTATCCCTCTTGGGTAGAGGTTGATTTTGGAGTGGTGGCTTTGTGCCCTATCCCTCTAGTGAGAGGCTGATTGTGTTTGTATTGGCTTTGTGCCTATCCCTCATTTGTGAGGTTGATATTGGTGGCTTTGTGCCTAGCCTCTAAGTGTAGAGGTGGTGTTTGTAATTGAGAGAGGAGTTATGTACTCCCAGTTGTAGTTGCCCCAAATCCTCAGTGGAGGTTCCCTGTGTGGGAGTCCTGTGTGGACAAGTTAGTAGATTGGAAATCCTTCTGTGTGAAGGCAGGGACGTAGAGCTGGGTGCTCGAACCTCGAAACACATCTTGTTGTTTGCGTTTGATCCATTGACTCTTAACTCTCTCTCTTTACTTTTGTGCCTTGCATCATTTCATATTGCTCATTCATATTATATGCTTGGCTTGTTTGTGTGTGCCTCATTTGTGCTTAACCACGAGAGCTTCTTATAGCGCCTCAACTCTTATTCAGAGGAATCAAGAGGAGTTAGTCCAGAGCCCTTCACCGGGAATTCGGCTACACTCGTTGGTTGCATTAAGTGTTGTTGCAATTTTGTTTAGTTTTTAATTTCTGCATTTAGTTCATTAGATTAGCCGTACACCTAGGGGTGCCACCGGATACGGATTATCCGCGGATATCCGCATCCGAATCCGCCTCCAATCCGGATACGGATATCATTTTTTCACATCCGTCAATATTCGTATTCGTATCCGTATCCGAAAGGTAGGTGCGGATACGGATATGGTAAACGTAATATCTTATTCGTATCCGATCCGATATCCGAATGTTGCGTGCTTCATAATGATATCGGTATGGAGCAGACTATTCTTCAATGGAATAAGGCATTAAATTTTGATATTTTGAGTTGGTGAAAAAGTAATAGTGGAAAGTATTAGATTCTTGCAAGAGTACCACAAGATATTTTGAGTATTTCGACATCAACCATGGCATCCAAATCGGCATTTAGCACCAGAGGACGTGTAATTTATTGTTATAGAAGTTGAATGACAATGAATATGATGAATGTATTGATATGTACATAATAATATCATAGTATGTATCACATTTAATATTGTAGTAGATGAGATAAAAAGTAATATAAGTATTCTGTTTAATTTATCTTTAACCATATCCATTTTTTACATATCCGATTAGTATCCGCATCTGATCCGCTAATATCCGATTTATATCTGATATCCGATTTTAGCGGATACGGATATTATTTTTTCACATCCGCCAATATCCGTATCTGTATCCGTATCCGAAGGTTGGGTGCGGATATGAATATGGTAGAGGTAATATCCGATCCGTATCCGATCCGATGGCACCCCGGTACACCTATTCACCCCCCCTCTAAGTGCACTTTCAAGATATGCATAATGTGTAAGTGTGATGTGCTTGAGATTTCTCAACTCAACTTTGAATGTCATTTAATTTTATTAATATTTATCTATATGTTTATTCTTAGTTTCTTTAAGCTTTCTACTTTACTCATGTAACACATATCAAACCGATGACTCCCAAACCAGATGGTTTTGGGGCACCAGGTGGAAAAATACCCCTCAGGTCAAATATGCAAGTAGAGTAGACTACGAAATCAAGATTTACTTATTTATTTATATATATATATTTATATTTTTGGCGTGAGTAATCATGCTTCTTGAGACACAATTATCCAGCTTATTGGTTTTTTTTGTGTTATTCAAAGTTGTGTCTCAAATCCCAAGCGTGTGTGTGTGGTTTATTGATTAGTCTCTAAAACTGCATATTTCATTGTAACGCCCCGATCCCACGGGCACGGAGATGCTACTGCGGCGTATATGCGTAGGTCGAAAATACCCTCACGTATATACGCTAAGCATCAGTACAGGCAAGTAATAGAGTACGGAAGCACGTGGCATATACATTCCAACATAAGGATTACAAAGTTATCACAGAGCGTGATATATTGGTACATGTACATTATATCACAGCTAGGTACAAAAGTAAGAATTACAATTTGTACAGTAAAAGGGGTGCTCACGAGCTGAGAGGAAGTTCCCCGAGCTTGCAGGAAGATTCAAGAACAGAAGGAGCTGGATTAGTCGGCCTGCACTGAGGGATAAGCATGATCTTCGGTTGAGGGCTCCGCTTCAATCCAAGCTTCAGAACCTGAACATGCAAGTCCAGGGGAGTCAGAAACTCCCCAACAAATATTCAGGTGAATGCCAAGTGTCGTGCAGAGATAAGTATGTGTGTGTTGATATAACCAAATAGTAATAAGCATCAAAAGCTGTATCGAGTGTACATGTATAGTAAGCATGTGATGGAAATATAAAATGAAAGTGATAAGGCCTGAATAAACCTTTCATTACTATTTTTAATATTTATACTTATTACTCGTTCTATCCATATGTCTAGGTACACAGATTTTGTTAAATGCACCATCCGAATGAATACGGATATCCGTCCTTAATCCAGCTTCTACTTGAGCTCTGAATTTCTGTAATCTGGGGTCTTCCTTTTGAGCTTCCTTAATTTCATTTATCAGGGTTGGTTGAATCTAGAAGGTCATTAACTGACCTGACTCATCAGTTCCTTGTACTAGCATTAAGTCCAACTTTATGATTTCCCGAAGCAATTCCTTCTGTTGAGTAAGTTGTAATAGTATTTTGTTCTCTGGTCTTCTGCTTAATGCATCTGGAACTGTATTGTCCTTACCAAGATGATACTATATGTCTATGTCATAGTCGGCCATCAATTCAAGCCACCGCCTTGCCGCATGTTTAATTCTTTCTGTGTAAAGATATACTTAAGACTCTTATGATCAGTATAGATTAATACTTTGTCCCCCAGAAGGTAGTGTCTCCAGATCTTTAACGCAAATATTACCGCCGCCCGTTCTAAGTCATGGGTTGGGTAATTTTTCTCATGTGGTTTCAATTGTCTAGATGCATAAGCTATGACATGACCATGCTGCATTAATACACATCCTAGGCCTTTTCCGGATGCATCACTATATATAACCATTCCTCTTGTCCCTGAGAGAGTCTTCAAGATTGGAGCTGAAATCAGTCTTTCCTTTAATTTTTCGAATGCTGTAGTACATTCCTCTGACCATAGATACCTTTCTCCTTTTCTGGTGAGCTTTGTTAATGGGGCTGTGATTTTGGAGAAGTCTTGGACAAATCTCCTGTAATATCTGGCTAATCCAATAAAGCTTTTAATTTATTTTACTGTCCTTAGAATTGGCCATCTTTTACTGCCTGGATCTTGCTAGGGTCAACTGAAATTCCTTCTTTTGAAACTATATGACCTAAGAAAGTTATACGGTCTAACCAGAACTCACTCTTGCTCTGCTTAGCATAAAGCTGTTCCCGTCGGAGAGTCTGTATTAGTACTCTCAAGTGTTCTGCATGCTCTCTGTCGTTCTTAGAATATATCAAGATAATCGTCAATGAACACCATGACAAACCAGTCCAAATATGGCGAGAAAACTCGTTCATCAATTCCATAAAGACCGCTGGGGCATTGGTTACTCTGAAGGGCATGACTAAAAATTCATAATGACCATAGCGAGTTCGGAATGCTATCTTCAGAATATCTTCTTTCTTCACTTTTAGTTGATGATAACCCGATTGTAAATCCAATTTCGAAAATACTCGGGCCTCATGAAGTTGATCAAAAAGATCATCAATTCTTGGTAAGGGATATTTATTCTTGATGGTAACTCTGTTTAAATCTCTGTAGTCTATACCAACCACTTACCACCATCTTTCTTGTTGTCTAATAGTACTGGAGCTCCCCATGGTGAAGTACTTGGTCTAATCAATCCCTTGTCAGAATATTCCTGAACTGCTTCTTTAGAACTTCTAACTCAGTGGGCGCCATTCTGTATGGGGCTTTAGATATTGCGATAGTGCCCGGAATAATATCAATGGAGAACTCAATTACTCTGTCAGGTGGAAGTCCTGAGATCTCTTTAAATACTTCTAGAAACTCATTCCAAACCAGTACTCCCTTTTTCTGCATCTCAGCAGTAGTCATCTTTGTTTTTCCCTTGGCAGGCTTATGTTCTCCTTCAAATTGGAACTCAGGCTGAAGCGGTATTCTGAAAATAACTTTCGTGTTTCGATAATCAATAACGCATGGTATTTGCTGAGCCAGGTCATGCCTAAGATTACGTCGTACCCTTTAGTATCTAGTACGGGCATATCTACTGCTAATGTCCTGTTACACAGTTCCTCCGGACAATCTATACAAATTCTATTGGGGATGACTACCCCATTACCGGTACTAACTCCCACCGGTGGTCTAAATATTCAACAGGTATAGAGTGCAAAATAGTGAAACTATCTGATATGTAACAATGAGAAGCGTCAGAGTCAAAGAGGGCTAAAACAGGTTTAGAGTGCACCATGATCTTACCTGTTACCACCTCTCCAGAAGTTTGGACCTCTTCCGCTGTCAAGTTGTAGGCTCGTCCCCTTCCACGACCTGCCGTTGTTCTGCCTCCCCTTGGTGTTTGAGTTATCTGAAGAGGGGCTGATCGAAATGGTCTTCTAATCATTGGGCTTTTGCAGCTCTGACTGGACCTCCTCTGCCTAATTGCTGAAATAGCCTCTTCATGGCCTGGTTCCTTATCTGATCAAGATTCTTTTTCTCCAGTCCTCACTCCACCTCTCGAGCTATAGTGAGGACCTGGGAATATATTTTTAGCTGTTGGGGAATCAAAAGGACTTGGATATCCATTTGTAAGCCCTGCTGAAATCTGCTTGCCCGTTTCTCTTCGTCGGTTATCATATACGGAGCAAAACGACTCAGCCTTAAGAACTCAGCAGCATATTCATTAATAGATCGATTCCATTGTTGAAGTCAGATGAATTGCTCTTCCATCTCCTTCTGAGCTATGGTAGGAAGAATCTATCATAAAAGCTCTTAGAGAACTGGTCCCAAGTGATGGGTTTATCTAGTCTCGCTTCTTCAGCTAGCCACCATATTCTAGCCACATCCTTTAGTTGGATCTTGGCGACCTCCACCTGATCTTCCTCTGGAACCCGTGCTGCCTTCAAGAGATCTGTGGTGTCGATTAGCCATTACTCGGCATCTAGCGGTCTCTTTCCCCCTGTAAATATTGCCGGCTGCAACCGCCTGAAGTCTGACACGTTGCCCGGCCTCCATTCCTGAGGAACTGTTATCAATCCTTGCCGAAGGAGTTCTGTCTGCCTTTGTTGATTCTCCACCATATTTTGGATAACTCTTAGAATATCTGCATTTCCCCCTGCAGGTCCGTCCTGTGATTACCCGGAGTTGTTACGTCCTGTCCTTCTATCCATATCTTTGTTGGTAAAAGATGTCTAGAAAGAGGAGTGAAAGCAAAAGATAGATGGACTTTAGGAATCAAGGGAAGGAGTATCAAGAAGGAATGGATAACTTTGTATATTGTAGTTTGATTGTATAACCGAAACTCGTGTATTCCAATTGCAAATTAAGATCCCATTAATTTGTTATTTGGTTGTACTGTAGGTGTGAGAGCCTGGACTCTGATACCAACCTGTAACGCCCCGATCCCACGGGTACGGAGACGCTACTGCGGCGTATATACGTAGGTCAGAAATACCCTCACGTATATACGCTAAGCATTAGTACAGGCAAGTAATAGAGTATGGAAGCACGTGGCATATACATTCCAACATAAGGATTACAAAGTTATCACAGAGCGTGATATATTGGTACATGTACATTATATCACAGCCAGGTACAAAAGTAAGAATTACAATTTGTACAGTAAAAGGGGTACTCACGAGCTGAGAGGAAGTTCCCCGAGGTTGCAGGAAGATTCAGGAACAGAAGGAGCTGGGACTAGTCGGCCTGCACCGAGGGATAAGCTTGATTTTTGGTCGAGACCTCCGCTTCAATCTAAGCTTCAGAACCTGAACATGCAAGTCCAGGGGAGTCAGAAGCTCCCCAACAAATATTCAGGTGAATGCCAAGTGTCGTGCAGAGATAAGTATGTGTTGTGTTGATATAACCAAACAGTAATAAGCATCAAAAGCTGTGTCGAGTGTACATGTATAGAAGCATGTGATGGAGATATAAAATGAAAGTGATAAGGCCTGAATAAACCTATCATTACTATTTTTAATATTTATACTTATTACTCGTTCTACCCATATGTCTAGGTATGTGCAATAGCGTCCCAGCACACATACATCCACATATGAGTAAATCGAGGCTGTTATTGGAAACCCACGGGGGTATCAACGAACAATGTTTACAGTGGGTCCCGTGCATGCCCGGGACCACAGTCCAGGATGTTCCATTTCTGGTGCTCGGAACCGGCCGCAAGGCCTATAAGAGGGTTTTATAGAATGCCCTTATCAAGATGGTACCAGGAAGGAGGGAGCCAGCACTCCCCTCGGTCACCTGGAGGCCCACAGGTCCGACCGGAAGTTTTAGTTGCACAACATACCTAGTACCACTGTAAACACGAACATATATTGATAGCCGCAAGTTTCCCTGACCCAATGCAAGTTGTCCATTTTTTATAGTTTATTATGTAATTATCAATTCATGGGAAAGGTAAGTGCATGACAAGATCAGGATTTCAGGAGTACAAAAGCACATGAGTATTACAAATTCAAGTCACTGTATATAATATAGGATAGCAAGTACAGGATTCCCATAAATGTGACAATCTTAAGCCAAATACCAATATGTCATAACGAGACAAGTATCAAGTAGTAGTATATCAAGTGCCATGAGACATATGACTGAGAGGTGATATTAGGTAGGTGACAAGTGACAACATGATACATGCAAGTAAGTCAGGAAAATAAAACAATACTAGTTAACATGACGAAGCAGGAAATCACAAAAGAAAGCGAGAACGCTCGCCTAAATCTTCAGAAAATACCATGAAGTCCCAGAGATTAGAATTCAGGTAAACAATGCGTCAGCGCGTTCAATATAACGGATATTATATTAAAAGAGGAGGAGATATAATGAACCAAAAAGAAGGTGAATGAAGACGCGGGGTTGAAAACGCGGGAGTCGCGTTATGCAGATGCCACAAACGTGGGGTTAGAGACCCGCGTTTAAGTTATAACACGAGAAGGAACGCAGACGCGGGCGTGAGCTCCGAGTCGCGTTAGAAAGTAAAACGCGAAGATTGCGTTAAGAAATTATTTGGACGCGGGGTTTAGTTCCGCGTCTTTGGCAATTAACAGAGAGAAAGAGACATAGGGAGACGAGAGAGAGACGCAGGGAAGGAGGGGAGAGAGAGAGACGCAGGGAAGGAGGGGAGGAAAGAAAGAAGGAAGGAAATGAAGAAAGAGGGAAAGAAGGAAATAAGGAAAAGAAAGGAAGGAAAGAAAGAAAGGAGAAAATGGGTATGGCTGGCCTTGACACTGGCGGTGGCCGGAGGCAGGCGGCCAAAGCCCCAAGCCCAAGCAATTTTGTGGGGTGCAAGTGTATTTCAAAAGGAAAAATTGGAGTGTTGGAAATGATATTTCGGAGAACGAAGGTATAGCTCGTTAGAAAGAACACTCCGAGGGGAGGAAGATGGCGTGGTTGTTGGTTTCCAAGATGGTGTAGGTGGTGGTGGAAATGGTGGAGAAGGTAATGGTGAAGATGGGTTGTTTTGGTGGAAAAAGAAGAAGAAAGAGGTGGTAGTGTTGTTGTTATGGTTGTTGTAATGAAGGAGGAGATGGAGGGAATGATGGAGGGTGAAGGAAGGAGGATTTGGTGGTGGAGGAAATGGCCAAAAACGTAGCCCCTTGGCTAGTTTGCTGCTGTTGGTGGGAAGGAGGAGGAAAAATGAAAGAGAGAGAAAGAAAGGTGGGGGTTTATATAAAGGGGTTTCTTGATTATTACAAGTTTGCCCTTGTATTGAAATGAGACTTGCGTCTCTTTAAAAAAAGAGACTCGCGTCTCATGAAACTCGCATCTGGCAATTGCCCAGGCGCGAGAATGAGACTTGCGTCCAGTAGAATACGCGAGAATCGCGTTAGACGGAAAAGAAAAAAAGTCATAATGACTTGAAGGACATAACATTAAATACAGAATGGAGAGGATCTCTGCATTAAAGATCGAATTCAGGTTTGGTGAGACTCGCATCTAGCAAGGAGAGAGAAAATAGAAAAAGAGAAAGTAAAATATCTGGATAAAATTCCGGTATCTGGGAAAACACCGAAAACTCTGGAAAAGCCTGAAAAATGAAGTAACCCGAAAAGCTTCCCAAAAATTCTCAAAAATAATAAATATTATTTTAAGAGGTTTGGTGAAATCAGTTTACAGAAATTCAGTCTCATTTTCAAAATAAATATCCTGAAATCCACCGTGGACGGTGTCTACACCGGGTAGGCCGGATTTTTGATAAATTCTGAAAAATCTCAGAAAATTTATTTAGATAGAAAATAAGATTTTAAGAAATAATATGAAAGCCATTTGTAGAATTTCAAATCTATTTGTAAATTAAAAATTCGAGAATAGGTCAGCAGCCCTGGTAGACACCGGTTTTAAAGATTTACAATTTAATTCAGAAAAATTCTAAAAAATCATGTAAATTCTAATATATTGAAAAACAGTCCTTAAAACTGAATTTGATTAAATCTGATTACCAGAGAGGTCAAATCATGCCGTACAACTACATGAGCAAAAATATTTAAATAATTAAATAATAGAAAATAAGAAAATACGCTAAAAAGATTAGGACACATATTTGGGTACGTATTCTGAAGATGGGGTGTTATATTCATACCACATCTTCACATTTTTAATATTAAATTCTGCTAATAATACCTCTCTTGCATGTTCCTAAGTACATGACATGAAATAAAGATGAAGACCCAAAATCACCATTTAATTGGTGATTAAAGGCTACAAAGATAGTAATTGACTTTGGAGGTGATTCTGTTAAAATCAGGGACTCAAAACCCAAAATCAGGACATCTAGCCGATAGGGGACAGGAGAGGACAGCGCAGCAGGCGGCGCCGCGCAGGTGGCCGACCTATGGCTGCAGAAAAGCGGCCATAGCCGCATTTTCGCGGCCGT
Organism: Agave tequilana; assembly: GCA_038442645.1. Lineage (NCBI taxonomy): Eukaryota > Viridiplantae > Streptophyta > Magnoliopsida > Asparagales > Asparagaceae > Agave > Agave tequilana. Next base: position 57,020 of record JAVJIF010003612.1, on the reverse strand, counting down.
ACGAGTGCGGCCGCGGCCGTACTTTGGGCCAGGGTTTGCCCCTGGCCCCCCTTTCCCCTGGTGCCTATAAATACCCCCTTGGGTTCTTCAGTGAGGGATATGCAGAATATAGGGTAGTTTTCATCTCCATTTTGTAGTTTACCTATGGCTGCGGAAAAGCGGCCATAGCCGCATTTTCGCGGCCGTACGAGTGCGGCCGCGGCCGTACTTTGGGCTAGGGTTTGACCCTGGCCCCCCCTTCCCCTGGTGCCTATAAATACCCCCTGGGGTTCTTCAGTGAGGGATATGCAGAATATAGGGTAGTTTTCATCTCCATTTTGTAGTTTAGAGTAGTTTAGGTTAGTGTTCTTCTTCTTCCTCCTTTGTATTTTCTATTTCTTTTAGATCTTGTAATAAGAGAGAGAGTAGTACATGGTGAGGAAGTAAGAGTGCTTGTAATAGAAGGTGACAATTTATGAAAGGTGCTCTCTTAACTTATCTTTATTTTCTTCTCTAACTCCTTTTACATGTTTAGCTAATTTTTCTCTCATGGCAACTAATTACTAACCGCTAACTTGCTAACTTCTTACTTGATAATCACATGAATCTAATAACCTCTACTTGGCCTTGCTCTTGCAAGAGCCATTGATGGCTCATGATGATGGATCTAACACTCTAACATTTAAATCTCTAACAAGCTAACATTACTTTATTTCATGCTTGCTCTTATTGGGTTTTGAGGATTTAAGTGTAGCATGCTCTTATTTGTTGAATTTGGATGTGAAAATTAGCATATGAGCCATGCTTTGTAAAGCTCTTGAACCAAGAACTAGTGATGGCCAATGATACATGTGAGACAACTATCACTAAGAGGTTAGCATGTTAGTGGAGTCATTAGTAGTTAGTAGCCATGAGTTTTCTTTATCTTTTTACTTTGTTTTAGAAATACTTTCAAAATCACAAACATTTTATCTTTTATGTTCCCACTTCTTCGTGTTTCACCGCACCTCTCTTATCATTCTTTATTTTTTTTCTTTTGATTCTTTCAAATATTGAAGAACTTTTAACATACACGCGAATCAACCGGTAAAGTTTCTATCGCCTCCCGTCCCTGTGGATTCGACCCGTTTTAGCCTCTATGCTATAACGGAAATATCGAGGAAGCCAAAGTACACACACTTTAAATTTTGATTTCAAAACATATACTTTTTATGCGCGATTTTCTCCTGATAAATTTTGGCGCCGTTGCCGGGAATGGGAACAGTTTAATTTCACGTTTTTGTTAACTTTTCTTCTTTGTTTTGGTGTGCAGGTTAAAACTTTAGCATTGCAGAAGTCCACACTTTCTCTTATGTGGTTGAGTAAATTCTTATATATTCTTATACTCTGCTGCTAATTTTTTTTATATTACCTGTACACTGTAAATAATTTTAAGAACTAAAATACGAAAATTGGATGCTTTAAAATAGTTTAGACATTTGCATCTAGGCACGTGTCAATTTTCATTCTAATATATTGTATTTTATTCTTGTGTTATTGTGATCTTGACGGAGGTGTACATATTGTATTGCATATAGTTAGGACAAACACTTCAGTGATTTACTCGCTTTTTGTGTTCATTCTTATCTATATTGCACACTTGCACAAATTAAACAAAGGGCAAAACCTAAGACAACATAAGGAGGGAAAGTCATTACCCTACCTGAGCCCAAAAATCACCTGCCCACTCACACAACCCAAGCCTAATAAAACTTGCTAGACATTGGCCCCTAGGGACATCTCAGACTCATTTAGGAGATTGACCTAAGGGGGAAGTTGTTAGAAGTTGACTCGTGTCAAATCAGTGTCTAAGGTTGGGGATTGAGAGGAGAAACCTTGAAGAACAATGATTTAGCATAATTAGGCCCGTTGCTCTGGCATAGATACCTCCCACTGATCTTGCTCCTACCTGGCTGATAAACTCATGGTTAGATTCTGATAATATACCCCCCGTGGACAGTTTAACCAGTTAGGAGTCGTCTAGGTCTAAGTCAACCCTAACATAGGCTTGTTTTCTTTTTCTTTTTCTTTTTCTTTATTTGTTTGTTTGTTTGTTTGTTTTCTTTTTTGTAAATTGTGAAATGGATTTTAACAACAATAATTTTTTCAATTCGAATATGAATCCATATTTCACCCCGACCTCATTTGACTCGGATAACTCCGACCCGGCTATATACAACATGAACTAACCATATATGCCGGGTTGGGATTATCCGACTCAATATGACCCGTATCCCCAATAATATGACTATAATTTTCAAAATAACTTCAACTCTTCATAGAATCAATGGGGATTCACCTACCCCGAGTCTAATTTTCAACCATCTTGTCCACAATTTCTATAATATTCACTCCCCAATTTTGATTCATATACTCCTTTTCCTGCACCACCAATTGAAGAAAAATCATCATTGGAAAGGAGTTGGGAAGAAGTGATAGAGGCCCAAAAACAATTTGAAAAAATGGTAGCCTCATCATGTCCACCAAATTTTCAAAATTCATGTAGTTCTTTTCCAGAACGACTTAAAGGAAAATCATTGTGGGAAAAAACTATGGAATTCGTGCAAGAGACCGAGCGCATAATACAAAATACGATTGACTTACCATGTCCATCAAATGTCCATACGACTCACGAATCATGTCATTTTGAAAATTTCGCTTCAATTTTATCATATCAACCTGAACTTGACCAACATCGACCTCTTGATAGTTTGGCCAGTTATTCATTTCCCGAAATTGAACTTGAAGATGATTGTGAACCTGAGATTCAAGTTAGCGATTCGAGTTCATTCATTGAATCAATATCGACTCCTGTAGTGTTACCTAAACTGAGTGACGTTCTTGAGCCAGTTTTGATTCTCATACTTTTTGAACTTGAATCGATAATTTCACCAATTCACATTCCTTCCGTGGACAAAAATCAAGACTCAATTTCATTACATCCATTTGAACTTGCCTAAAATCTTGAAAACCACCTTGACATTTTGGCAAGTTATCCTTTTCCCAAAATTGAACTTGAGCTTGAAAGTGATCCTGAATCTCACGTTGGTAATTCCATTTCACTTTTTGGTTCAATAATGACTCCGGTATATTTACCAGATTTTTTCTCTATTCCGGAGTCAACATTGAATACTGTACCAGTACACCATGAAATGAAATCACCAATCTCTTATGATCACACTTCATTGATGGGAAAAGTGTGTGAACATCAATTCTTTGGTTTGGACCCCATTTTTGAACCAATTTCGACTCTCATTGTTGACTCTCGACTTGATCTGAGTCAAATTCCCGAGTCGGTGTCGGTTTTTACTCCTATTTAATTTGAGTCCAAATCAATCATCTTCCAAAATCACACTTCATTATTGGACAAGGATGTTGAAGAAAATGACTCAGTAATTATTTTTAAAAATTAAAAATTAGGTGGGGATAAATTTTTAAATAAGACCATTCATTCAATCATTCTTTTACTAGGTCGTATTAGAGAGGTCATTGGTGGGTTCCTTCAAGATCCACATTATCCTGATTGGGTAGCAACGCTTGGCCCAATCAGACCACCACCGGAGCCACCGCCATGAGGTAATTTTTCTTCTCTTCCCATTTGTTTCATGTATATACACATTCACGATGCATTGAGGACAATGCATGAGATAAGTGTGGGGGAGGGTTTACTAACGTTGGTTAGTTTTATATTTTCTTTCTTTTACACTTCTTTTTAGGAACTTTTTTCTTTTATATGAATACTCTTTTCTTTTCTTTTTCAAAACTTTTTGATATAAGAGAAATAGTTTTGATTTATTTTTAAGAAAATTAAGATTATCTTAGGAATTAGGAAGACCTAAAATTATAAATTTTTAAACGAAGTCAAAATAATAGATCTTGTTTAAATTTTAGGATAAGAAAGTAAGATTGGAAAGATAATTTAATCTTGAATTTTTTGCCTTAGATTTATGCACTTCACACTTATAGAATTTTTGGGATTGAAACAAAGACTGAAAATGCCATAAAAAATATATTAAAAAAATGATGATAATAAATACCACTTATTGAAGTTGGGTAATTATGCCTCAGGAAGCATGATTATTCACACCTAAAATGATGGACAAAAATCAAAATAATTCCCTTTAGTTTTGTGGCCTTGTTTACTCGAGTCCTTAAGTCCGATGGATGTTTTCTCATCTGGTGCCCTAAGATCATCTGTTTTGGGAGTCACCGGCTAAAGGCTCATTACTCGGGTAAATAATAAAGCCTAAGAAAACTAAGGGAAGAAAAAAATATAAATAAATATACAAAAATTAATGGCATAAAAGTTTGAGTCGATATCTCAAAAATCTTCACTGTTCACAAAGTGCATATTTTTCTAAGAGTTTTACTAAAGATTAAAGAATCAATTCAATTTTAAATTCTTACATTTAATTTATAACAAGATTTTGCATTTCGACTTAGTTTAAGGAAGAATAATTTTTGGTTAACCTCTGACCTTGGATCACTTATATTTTCAAAAAAATACTTTAACACTTTTATCTATTTCAAAATATGTTTTCAAAATACTAACATTTGATTTCTTTCTTAATGGATTTTGTGAGTGTAATCCGCTGAAAACCCTCAGGAGACAAAACTCCTCCTTTAGGGAAAACCTAGAGGTTTAACGGCTTGTTGCACATGCTTAGTGCAATAGCGTCACCTGTGAAAGTGTTGTAATAATTTTTTTAGTTTTTTTTTTGTTTTGCTCGGGACAAGCAAAAGATAAGTGTGGGGGTGTGATTAGTCGTCTCTAAAACTGCATATTTCATACCACATCTTCACATTTATTTAATATTAAATTCTGCTAATAATACCTCTCTTGCATGTTTCTAGGTCTATGGTATGAAATGAAGATGAAGACCCAAAATCACCATTTAATTGGTGATTAAAGGCCTACAAAGATAGCCATTGACTTTGGAGGTGATTCTGTCAAAATCAGGGACTCAAAACCCAAAACCGGGACATCTAGCCGATAAGGGGACAGGAGAGGACAACGAAGTAGGCGGCGCCGCGCAGGTGGCCGAACTATGGCCGCGAAAAAGCGGCCATACCCGCGTTTCCGCGGCCGTACGGGCGTGGCCGCGCCCGTACTTTGGGCCAGCGTTTTCCCCCTGGCCCCCCATTCCCCTGGTGCCTATAAATACCCCCTGGGGTTCTTCAGTGAGGGATATGCACAGTATAGGGTAGTTTTCATCTCCATTTTGTAGTTTAGTTTAGTGTTCTTCTTCTTCCTCCTTTGTATTTTCTATTTCTTTTAGATCTTGTAATAAGAGAGAGAGAGAGAGAGTGGTACATGTGAGGAAGTAAGAGTGCTTGTAATAAAAGGTGACAATTTATGAAAGGTACTTTCTTAACTTATCTTTGTTTTCTTCTCTAGCTCCTTTTATATGTGAGGAAGTAAGAGTGGGTTATATTAGAGAGATTTCTGGTGGGTTCCTCCAAACTCCATGAAAATTTGATTGGGCCGCATTTCGTGGACCAATCAGACCACCACCGGAACCACCACCTTAAGGTAATATTTTTCTTCCCTTTCTTCTTTTTCATGCATTTATGCAATAAATCATACATTGAGGACAATGCATGAGATAGGTGTGGGGAGGGTTCTTACATAATTTAGGTTTTTCTTTTTATTAAAAAAAATTTAACATTTTCTTTACTTCTAAAAATTTTTTGAAAATAGAAACAATATTTTGACATATTTTTTGTAAGAAATTAAGTCAATATTAAGGAATAGGAAAATCAAAATTAGGATTTCTTAAACTTGGTTAAAATAAGATTATTTGTTTGATTTTTAGGATTAGGAAGATAATTTTTCAAAGTAATTTAGTCTTGATCTTTACCTCAATAAAATATGCACACTTCATACACTTACACACTTAGGGTTCAAAAACAAAGATTCTTATGCCTTATTAAAAAAAATAATAAAATAAAAATTAAAAAGAAAAAATATAAAAGATAAAAAATCTAATTATTGATTAGCTAGGTGCTTTGGCCTAAGCAAGCCTTAGTATTTATGCGAAAAATGATTAGATAAGTTTGAGAAAAAATATATATATAAAAATCCTCTGATTAAGCTGGGTATTTGTGCCTAATAAAGCATAAGTATTCACGCCTAAAAGTTGTTCATATAATAAAATTCTTAGTTTTGTGGCCTTGTTTGCTTGAGTCCTTAAGTCCTTGGGGGTGTTTTCTCACCCGGTGCCCTAAGACCGCTTGGTTTGGGAGTCATCGATTAAAAGCTCGTTACATGGGCAGATTAGAAAGCCTAATAGAACTAAGGAATAATACCACCAAAAAATATATATATAAACTAATAAGTCATAAGAGTTAGAGTTAAAGAACTATTAGTCAAAATTTCACAGTCACAAGCTGCATATGACTTAGGGTAAAGTAATAGACTAGATGAGAAGTACAATTTGACTCCTTACTTTGATTGATAACAAATTTTTGAATAGAGACTAAGTTTAGGAATGAAAAATTCAGTTTTCCTATAACTTATAGGTTACTTAAAACTTACAATAATATTTCAAATATTTTTCTTTCAAAATGTATTTTCAAAATACTAACATTTTTCTCTTTCTTTATGGATTTTGTGGGTGCAATCTACTGAAAACCCTCACGAGACAAAACTCGTCCTCTAGGGGAAACCTAGAGGTTTAACGGCTTGTTGCACATGCTCAGTGCAATCGCGTAACCTGCGAAAGTGGTCTAATAATCTTTGGTTTAGTTTTGTTGATTTGATTGACGACGAGTAAAAGATAGGTGTGGGGGTGTGATCGTACATATATTTTGTATTCTTTTCATTACACTCCTACATTTATCGTGTAATATATCTGCTAATTTTCTTGTCTTAAAAATCTATTTTGTAGAAGATAATAATGAAGAGAAAGAAGATTAAATCAAATAAATACTAGTTAAAACTGGATTTAACTGGATCTATTTGGTTAGCTGAGGATGATCCCAGATCTAATTAGAACAAATCAAGAATTGGGGCAAATGTTCAGCTAAATATCAGAGCAAATCAGAAAGATAACACCATATGGAAACTTGTAAAATTTAGATTTCTATAAATCCATTTTGATTAGATAAAGATTAACTGAGGATAATATCAAATACAGAGAGATAAATTGATAGAGAGAAGATCAACGGATGAGATGAAGCAAGTTTGACTCAGATTCTGACTGGATATATTTTAGTATTGGAATAATAACGTTTGCTACCGAATCTCAAATCTGATGATTCAAGATGAACCAGAAATAGAATTATAGGGCTACAACTCTTATGTTGATCACTATTTCTAATTCTGTCATTTGTTAAGTGATATTCAGCAATCAACACGCCAATAAATTGCAGATCAGAACTGAATGTTCACATCAAATCAAGTTTGGAGATAAGGGGAGGATTCAAGTCAGAAATAGCCAGCTTTCCCTTTCTTCATACTCGTCTAACCTCTGCATTTCTTCTATAAATACCTGCAATCTCAAAGGCAAAGGGAGCGACCATGTAGAGATAGAATTTAGTCCACTTTTTCATTCTTTGTAGTGTAGGTTTTGTTTTTCTTTTCATGTAATTTTCAGTTTTAATTTATATAAATCAGAGGAGATCAGAGTTTCATAGCAGAATGAGAACGAAGCTTGTGCTGAGAGTGACACCGGTGTAAGATTTTCTTGTTTTCTCTTATTGTTATAAAATCGAATATGTAGTTTCCATTTTGTATGTACTTTGTTTTTATTCTTCTTCTTCTTCTCTACTTTTTTTTGGTACCAATTGTTATCCAAGTGAGTCTTAAAGCATCGAAAGAGTTTTACCTTTGCGAGTGCCACCGATAGCTCATGACGATGGATTTTGAGTTTCATTCTATATCGCTTCATACTTGCAACGTCTTGATGATATAATGTGGAGGAGACGGGAATCAACTCTTATGGGCTATACGTTGATCGCCTCACTTCAAGGTAACTTCATTGCAAAAGATTCAAGGTAAGCATTTGACCAAAGGAGATAAGTAACTTTTAAATTCTTTTCTTTTTATTCTTTAGTTTAGAATACCACAATCTATCACTTTTTTTATCATTCCTTTTCCATTTCTTTGTACATATCATTTCTAGTTTCTCCATCTTCTTAATCTACCATCTTCTTCCTAATTTAACTTTAATTTTTCCTTTTTCTTTTAAAGAACTAAAGAAGAACTTTAACCATACTTTGTAGCCTAAAAGAGAACTTACTAAAAAGCTTCCATCGCTAGTCCCTCCTTGTGGATCACGACCCGCATAGCCACTTGCTATTACGGTAGAATTGAGTAACTTGCACTTTTCATTCTTATTTTTGAAATTCTGTATTCTGTGTGCAGGTTTTAACCTCAATCAAATTTTGGCACCGTTATCGTGGAGGGATGGTAAGTTATTCTTTTTTAGATTTACATTTTTGTTTAACTTTCTTTTTTGTTCTTGGTGTACAGGTTTGACAACAAGGAATTTTTGCTGCAGTGGGCATATAAGTGGCCTTAGACTCTGCTCAAGAAAGTAGAGCCAAGAAGCCCTCAGATTTGCTACATTCCTGTGGCAATCTGAGTGAACTACTAACCTGTATTTTTTGCAGGTTGGCTGTAGTGCATAGTTTAATATCTATAGTTATCTATTTTCTTGTTTGTCTCACTGTATTTACTTTCTAACTCAACAGTAAAATGATGTTTGTTAAATGCTAAAAATGGTTTAGACTTTGCATTTAGGCACGTGTCTAATTCGTTTACATTTTACATTACTGTTGAAGAGTGCTGGAGCAAAAGATACGTTTGCATGGCATATAGTTTAGGAAACATTCTTGAGTGATTATTTGCTTGTTGAATGTTACTTTTCTTTATCCTGCACACTTTGCACAATCAATCTTAAGGGCTTGTCCTATAAACAAGATAAGGTGGGGAAGTCATTACCCTCCCTTAGCCCACAAACAATCTCCTCACTCACTAACCCAAGCCTAACTAAAAATGAGTAGACGTTGGCCCTAGGGACATCTCGAACTCAATTAGGAGATTATCCTAAGGGGGAATGTGTTAGAATTTGACTCCTGTCAAATCAGTGTCTAAGGAAAGGGATTGAGGGGCGAAACCCCGAAGGCTGGTGATTTGGCTTAATTAGGCACGTCGCTTTTGCGCGGATACCTCCCACCAATCTTGCCCTGACCTGGCTGATTAGCTTGTGATCAAAGTCTGCATTATACCTCCCGTGGACAGTCTAACCAGTTAGGAGTCGTCTAGGTCAAAGGTCTACCCTAACTTAGTTTAGAATTTTTTTTCTTTGTTTGCTTATTTGTTTGTGTTTTATTGTGTGATATGACTTATAACAATAATTTTTTCAATTTTAATGGTAATCTGATTGGTCGCTAATGTTGCATATTTAGTATCATATTTTCATACTTATTCTAGAATAAAACTTTGCATTGTCTTAATTAATTGCTTAATTTATTTGCAGGCCCATTCTTTAAGGAGATGAAGAGAAATGAGCCCAAAGCCCACCAAAATTCTGAATTAAATCAGAATTAATTCACACTCAGTAAATCAGGACAAAATCAAGAGGTTGAAAATCGGTTGAGAAGAATCCTCTCAGAATCGATCGGTTAAAGCCAAGAATCGAAGGCCATTTCATCAGAATCCTGGACCCAAACTGAAAATTCAACTACAGATAAAGTCAGAAGGCCAAACCAGCGCGACCCACCAACAGGGTGTGGCTACCTGGCCACACCCTGGCCGCGAAAAAGCGGCCCAAGCCGCGTTTTCGCGGCTTGGTTGGGGAGTTAGGGGGAGCGTTTGCTCCCCGATCTCCCCGGGATCCTAAAGGTGTGGGTTTTGCCTATAAAAAGCCAGTCTTTGCGCTGAAAATGGGACGACCATGCAGAGATAGGATTTAGACTAGTTTTTCATTTTGTAGTTTAGGTCTTTCTTTTCTTTTTATGTAATTTGTATGTAAGCTTAGGTTAGATGAAGATTCATGTAAGTAAGAGAGAGGCTGATGTTAAGAGTGACACCGATGTACCCTCCTCCTTTCTTCCATTGTTTCTGCAAGTAATAAAGGTAAATGCTTTGTTTTTATGTTCGTATTTTCTTTTGTTTTCTTATTCCTCTTTCTACTTTACCTCATTTGTTTTTGATGAGAATGCAAGTGAATTTCAAAGCACAAGTATAACGATGTTGTGTGAGGGCCAACGATAGTTCATGAAGACGTTTTCCTCCTCAAGATCCGCATCACTTCATGATTGCCCCGCTTGATGATATAATGCGAACGGGGACTGAGCTCGAGCTTATGATCTATGCGTTGAACGCCTCCGAAGCAAAGGTAGAACATGCAAAGGTTTCCAGGTAAGTCATCAATCAAACTAGGTAAGTATTTCTTCACTCTTCTTTCTTTCTTTTCTTTTATTTCTTTAGTATAGATCACCACCTCTTCCAAATCATTCTTTTTCGACTCATTTGTACATAGTCGCTTTCTTTCCCCGTTCTTTGTAAATAGTCATTCTCCATTTCTCTCCACCTTCTTCATCTCTCATTTTCTTTCTAATTTTAACATAATTCTTTTTCCTTTTTTCTTAAAATCAAAGAAGAATCTTCGTTTTATCTTCATTAAGATTTCAATAAAGAAACGTAAACGCTTCTATCGCAAAACCCTCCTTGTGGATCACGACCCGCATAGCCACTTGCTATAGCGGTAAGAATTGAGCACTTGCTCATCTTTATTCTTAGATCTAAAATTCTATATTTTGTGTGCAGGTTTAGCTTCAATCAAATTTTGGCGCCGTTACCGGGGAGGGTAACATTTTTATTGAAATCTGAATTTTTATTGAAAATTTTTTAGAACTAAAACGAATTTTCTTCTCTGTTGCAGGTTATAGGGAAAGCAAAGCAGGAAATTAAGATTGTAGTAACATACAAGTGGTATTGGGCCTCTGCTCTAGAAAGCAGAGACCAAGGGCCCTCTGATTTGCCGCATTTTTGCGGCCAAAGCCGCGGATCCGCGGCAAAGAAGAGTTGACTACTAATAGGTTTTGTGCAGGGTTGCTTGCTTTGCAAAAACATAGCTTGCTACAACTTTATTTCTTATATTCCATCACCATAAACCTGCTAATAAACCAACAGTAAAATACTTGTTGAAAAAGATAAAAAATTGATTAGACGTTTGCATTTTAGGCACGTGTCTTTTCAATTCTTTTATTTTACTGTTGAAGAGTGCTGGAGCAAGGTACGTTCGCATTGCATGTAGAATAGGACTCACCTCTTGGTTGATCTTCATTGCTTTGAGTGAATCTTATTTACATATCTTGTACACTTGCACAAACTGATTTTAAGGGCACCACCCATTAACAAGATAAGGTGGGGATTTAATCACCCTTCCTTAGCCCAAAAATCAGATTCCAAGCACTCACTAACCCAAGCCTAACTAAAAATGAGTAGACGTTGGCCCTAGGGACATCTCGGACTCAATTAGGAGATTATCCTAAGGGGGAAAGGTGTTGGAATTTGACTCCTGCAAAATCAGTGTCGAGGAAAGGGATTAAGGGCCGAAAGCCCGTAGGTTGGTGGTTATTTAATTAAGGAACGTCTTTGACGGAAAACCTCCCACCAACCTTGCCCTGACCAGGCTGATTAGCTTGTGGTCAAAGTCTGCATTAGACCTCACATGGACAGTCTAATCAGTTAGGAGTCGTCTAGGTCATAGGTCTACCCTAACTTAGTTAGAATTTTCTCTTTTATTTGTTTGCTTATTTGTTTGTTTTTTCTTTCTTTTTGTATTCTATTGTGTGATATGGCTTATAATAATAATTTTTTCAACTTTAATAATAATCCATATTACACACCGAGTTATTTTCGGATATTACCAACCCGGCATATCATGACTTTAACCAACCTAGTGTGCCGGATTGGTCTTATCCGAATCAATATAACCCATGCCCCCAATCTAATAACTATAATTTCCATAATAATTTCAACTCTTCACCGAGTCAGTGGGGATTCACCTCCCCCGAGCATAATTTTCAACCAACTTGTCCCCCTTATCCACCTAGTCCACAATATCCCCAAGAGTCATACTCAGTTCCACCAGTCCAAAATAGAAAACCATCAATTTTGGAAAGGAGTATGCGTGAGTCCAAACAACAATCACAAAATCTGATGGACTCACAATTTCACTACCACTTCCAAGACAACACTTCATCTTTTCATCAAAACAATGAATCCATTAACTATGAAAAGATGCTTGAAGCCATGACTCATGCTCAAAATGCTCGAAATCGTGACATAGATATGATGGTCGAATCTCTACGTTCTCACCGTTTGATCAGTTCTGATGTCACTAACCATTCTGTTAGAGCCGAAGAGTCGTGTAGTTTTGGAAATCAAGGTTCCATTTCAGAACAGTCATTTGAACTTGCCCAAACTCCAAATAATATTGATAGTTTGGCAAGTTATCCCTTACCTGAAATCGAACTTGAAAATGAATATGATCATGAACCCCAACTTAGGGATTCAATTTTACTTCCTGATTCAATAATGACTCCGGTGTCTTCACCTGATTTCAATCTTTTTCCCGAGTCAACATTGGATCTTGTGCCAATTCATCATGAAATTAAATCACCCATTTTTGATGATCATATTGAACTTGACCAATTTTACACTTTTGAAAATCCTATTGACAAATTGGCAAGTTCTCATTTTTTTGATATTGAACTCAATGAGATATGTGACCTAGATTTTCAAATCTGTGATCCAGTTCAACTTTCTGAATCAATCTTGACTCCTGTTTTGTTACCAAACTTGAGTAATATGTTAGAGTCAGTTTTGATTCCCCCACCTATCATTCCTGAACATGAATCACCAATATTAAGTCACATTCCATTGTTGGAAAATCAATGTGGACTTGAGTTTCAACTTCTTGACTTGGACCCGCTTCTTGAACCTATCTCGACTCCTGAACCTTTACTTGACTTAAGTCACCTTCCTGAGTCGGTATTAGTTCTTGTACTTCCTGAGTCCAAGCCAATCATTCTATCATTTCATACTCCATTTTGGGACAAGGTGGTTGACAAATTTGACTCCGAAATCAATTATGGAATTTGGAAATTAGATGGGGTCCAATATTTAATAAAAATCCTTTATGGATTCATCATTTTAATGGGTTATATTAGAGAAATTTCTGGTGGGTTTCTCCGAACTCCACAAAAAGTTGATTGGGCCGCATTTCGTGGACCAATCAGACCACCACCGGAACCACCACCTTAAGGTAACATTTTCCTTCCCTTTCGTCTTTTTCATGCATCTATGCATTAATTCATACATTGAGGACAATGCATGAGATAGGTGTGGGGGAGGGTCTAACATAACTTAGTTCTTTCTTTTTATTAAAAAAAATTATTAACATTTTCTTTACTTTTAAAAACTTTTTGAAAATAGGAACAATACTTTGACATATTTTTTGTAAGAAATTAAGTTAATTTTAAGGAATAGGAAAATCCAAATTAGGATTTCTTATACTTGGTCAAAATAAGATTATTTGTTTGATTTTTAGGGTTAGGAAGAAAATTTGTCAAAGTAATTTAGTCTTGATCTTTACCTTAATGAAATATGCACACTTCATACACTTGCACACTTAGGGTTCAAAAACAAAGATTCTTATGCCTTATAAAAAATAAAATAAAAAAAGAAAAAAAAGATAAACAAATCTAATTATTGATTAGCTAGGTGCTTTGGCCTAAGCAAGCCTTAGTATTTATGCGAAAGATGATTAGATAAGTTTGAAAAAAAAAGAAAAAAAAGATAAACAAATCTAATTATTGATTAGCTATGTGCTTTGGCCTAAGCAAGCCTTAGTATTTATGCGAAAAATGATTAGATAAGTTTGAAAAAAAAAATATAAAACCCTCTGATTAAGCTGGGTATTTGTGCCCAATAAAGCATAAGTATTCACGCCTAAAAGGGGTCCATATAATAAAACCCTTAGTTTTGTGGCCTTGTTTGCTCGAGTCCTTAAGTCCTTGGGGTGTTTTCTCACCCGGTACCCTAAGACCGTTTGGTTTGGGGTCATCGATTAAAGGCTTGTTACATGGGCAGATTAGAAAGCCTAATAAAGCTAAGAAATAATACCACCAATATATATATAAATATATATATATATATATATATATATATATATAAATAAGGCATAAGAGTTAGAGTTAATGAACCCTTAGTCAAAATTTTCACAGTCACAAGTGCATATAACTTTGGGTAAAGTAATAGACTATATGAGAAGTACAATTTGACTCCTTACTTTAATTGATAACAAATTTTTGAATAGAGACTAAGTTTAGGAATGAAAAATTCAGTTTTCCTATAACTTATAGATTGCTTAAATCTTACAATTATATTTCAAATATTTTTCCCTTTCAAAATGTTTTTCAAAAATACTAACTCTTTATTTCCCTTTCTTTATGGATTTTGTGGGTGCAATTCGCTGAAAACCTTCACGAGACAAAACTCGTCCTCTAGGGGAAACCTAGAGGTTTAACGGCTTGTTGCACATGCTCAGTGCAATCGCGTGACCTGTGAAAGTGGTCTAATAATCCTTAGTATAGTTTAGTTGTTTTCTTCGAGGACGAGCAAAAGATAGGTATGAGGGTGTGATTGATCGCTAATGTTGCATATTTAGTATCATATTTCCATACTTATTCTAGAATAAAACTTTGCATTGTCTTAATTAATTGCTTAATTTATTTGCAGGTCCATTCTTTAAGGAGATGAAGAGAAATGAGCCCAAAGCCCACCAAAATTCTGAATTAAATCAAAATTATTCGCACTCAGTAAATCAGGGCAAAATCAAGAGGTTGAAAACCGGTTGAGAAGAATCCTCTCAGAATCGATCGGTTAAAGCCAAGAATCGAAGGCCATTTCGTCAGAATCCTGGACCCAAACTGAAAATCCAACTACAGATAAAGTCAAAAGGCCAAACCAGCGCGACCCACCAAAAGGGTGTGGCCACCTGGCCACACCCTGGCCGCGGAAACGCGGCCCAAGCCGTGTTTTCGCGACTTGGTTGGGGAGTTAGGGGAGCGTTTGCTCCCCCGATCTCCCCGGGATCCTAAAGGTGTGGGTTTTGCCTATAAAAAGCCAGTCTTCGCGCTGAAAATGGGACGACCATGCAGAGATAGGATTTAGACTAGCTTTTCATTTTGTAGTTTAGGTCTTTCTTTTCTTTTTATGTAATTTGTATGTAAGCTTAGGTTAGATGAAGATTCATGTAAGTAAGAGAGAGAGGCTGATGTTGAGAGTGACACCGATGTACCCTCCTCCTTTCTTCCATTGTTTCTGCAAGTAATAAAGGTAAATGCTTTGTTTTTATGTTCGTATTTTCTTTTGTTTTCTTATTCCTCTTTCTACTTTACCTCGTTTGTTTTTGATGAGAATGCAAGTGAATTCCAAAGCACAAGTATAACGATGTTGTGTGAGGGCCAATGATAGTTCATGAAGACATTCTCCTCCTCAAGATCCGCATCACTTCATGCTTGCCCCGGTTGATGATATAATGCGAACGGGGACTGAGCTCGAGCTTATGATCTATGCGTTGAATGCCTCCGAAGCAAAAGTAGAACATGCAAAGGTTTCCAGGTAAGTCATCAATCAAACTAGGTAAGTATTTCTTCACTCTTCTTTCTTTCTTTTCTTTTATTTCTTTAGTATAGATCACCACCTCTTCCAAATCATTCTTTTTCGACTCATTTGTACATAGTCGCTTTCTTTCCCCGTTCTTTGTAAATAGTCATTCTCCATTTCTCTCCACCTTCTTCATCTCTCATTTTCTTTCTAATTTTAACATAATTCTTTTTCCTTTTTTCTTAAAATCAAAGAAGAATCTTCGTTTTATCTTCATTAAGATTTCAATAAAGAAACGTAAACGCTTCTATCGCAAAACCCTCCTTGTGGATCACGACCCGTATAGCCACTTGCTATAGCGGTAAGAATTGAGCACTTGCACATCTTTATTCTTAAATCTAAAATTCTGTATTTTGTGTGCAGGTTTAGCTTCAATCATAATCCATATTAGACCTCTTTTTCAGATATTACCAATCTAGCATATCATAACTTTAACCAACCTAGTGTGCCGGATTGGTCTTATCCGAATCAATATAACCCATGCCCCCAATCTTATGACCATAATTTTCAGAATAATTTCAACTCTTCACAGAGTCAATGGGGATTCACCTCCCCCGAGTCCAATTATCAAACAACTTGTCCTCCTTATCCACCTTGTCCATAATATTTTCAAGATTCATACTTAATTACACCAGTCCAAAATAGAAAACCATCAATTTTGGAAATGAGTATGCGTGAGTCTAAACAACAATCACAAAATCTGATGGACTCACAATTTCACCACCAATTCCAAAACAACACTTCATCTTTTCAAGACCAATCGCAACAAAACGATGGACCAATCAACTATGAAAAGATGCTTGAAGCCATGACTCAGGCTCAAAACGCTCGTAATCATGACATAGATATGATGGTCCAAACTTTACGTTCTCACCGTTTGACCATTTTTGATGCCGCTAACCATTCTGTTAGAGCCGAAGAGTCAAGTTATTTTGGAAAACAAGGTTCCATTTCAGCACAATCATTTGAACTTGCCCAAACTCTAAATTTTGAAAATGACATTGACAGTTTGGCAAGTTATCCCTTTCCTGAAATTGAACTTGAGAATGAATATGATCCTTAACCTCAACTTAGTGATTCAATTCTACTTCCTGATTCAATAATGACTCCGATGTCTTTACCTGATTTCAATCATTTTCCCGAGTCAACATTGGATCCTGTGCCAATTCATCATGAAATTGAATCATCCATCATTGATGATCATCATATTGAACTTGACCAATTTCATACTTTTGAAAGTCCCATTGACAAATTGGCACGTTCTCATTTTTATGAAATTGAACTTAATGAGAAATGTGACCTAGATTCTCAATTTTGTGATCCAATTCAAATTCTCAAATCAATATTGACTCCTGTTTTGTTACCCGACTTGAGTAATATTTTAGAGTCAGTTTTGATTCCCACACCTGTCATTCTTGAACTTGAATCACCAATATTAAGTCACATTCCATTGTGGAAAAATGAATGTGGACTTGAGTTTTAACTTCTTAATTTTGACCCACTTCTTGAACCAATCTCGACTCCTGAACCTTTACTTGACTTAAGTCACTTTCCTGAGTCGGTATAAGTTCCCGTATTTCCTAAGTCCAAGTCAATCATTCCATCTTTTCACACTCCATTTTGGGACAAGGCGGTTGACAAAATTGACTCCAAAATTAATTATGAAATTTGAAAATTAGATGGGGTAAAATATTTAATAAAAATCATTCATGTATATATCATTTTAGTGGGTTATATTAGAGAGATTTATGGTGGGTTCCTCCGAACTCCACGAAAATTTGATTGGGCCGCATTCGTGGACCAATCAGACCATCACCGGAACCACCACCTTAAGGTAATATTTTCCTTCCCTTTCTTCTTTTTCATGCATCTATGCAATAAATCATACATTGAGGACAATACATTAGATAGGTGTGGGGAGGGTTCTAACATAACTTAGGTTTTTCTTTTTATTAAAAAAAATTTAACATTTTCTTTTCTTTTAAAAACTTTTTGAAAATAGAAACAATATTTTGACATATTTTTTGTAAGAAATTAAGTCAATTTTAAGGAATAGGAAAATCAAAATTAGGATTTCTTAAACTTGGTCAAAATAAGATTATTTGTTTGATTTTTAGGGTTAGGAAGATAATTTATCAAAGTAATTTAGTCTTGATCTTTACCTTAATGAAATATGCACACTTCATACACTTACACACTTAGGGTTCAAAAACAAAGATTCTTATGCCTTATAAAAAATAATAAAAATAAAAATAAAAAAAGAAAAAATATAAAAGATAAACAAATCTAATTATTGATTAGCTAGGTGCTTTGGCCTAAGAAAGCCTTAGTATTTATGCGAAAGATGATTAGATAAGTTTGAGAAAAAAATATATAAAAATCCTCTGATTAAGCTGGGTATTTGTGCCTAATAAAGCATAAGTATTCACGCCTAAAAGTGGTTCATATAATAAAATCCTTAGTTTTATGGTCTTGTTTGCTTAAGTCCTTAAGTCCTTGGGGTGTTTTCTCACCCGGTGCCCAAAGACTGTTTGGTTTGGGAGTCATCGATTAAAGACTCGTTACATGGGCAGATTAGAAAGCCTAATAGAACTAAGGAATAATACTACCAATATATATATATATATATATATATATATATATATATATATATTATATATATATATATATATATATATATATATATATATATATATAAGGTATAAGAGTTAGAGTTAAAGAACCCTTAGTCAAAATTTCACGGTCACAAGGTGCATAGGACTTAGGGTAAAGTAATAGACTAGATGAGAAGTACAATTTGACTCTTTACTTTGATTGATAACAAATTTTTGAATAGAGACTAAGTTTAGGAATGAAAAATTCGGTTCTCCTATAACTTATAGGTTACTTAAAACTTACAATAATATTTCAAATATTTTTCTTTCAAAATGTGTTTTCAAAATACTAACATTTTTCTCTTTCTTTATGGATTTGTGGGTGCAATCCACTGAAAATCCTCACGAGACAAAACTCATCCTCTAGGGGAAACCTAGAGGTTTAACGGCTTGTTGCACATGCTCAGTGCAATCGCGTAACCTGCGAAAGTGGTCTAATAATCTTTGGTTTAGTTTTGTTGATTTGCTCGACAACGAGCAAAAGATAGGTGTGGGGGTGTGATCGTACATATATTTTGTATTCTTTTCATTACACTCCTACATTTATCGTGTAATAAATCTGCTAATTTCCTTGTCTTAAATATCTATTTTGCAGAAGATAATAATGAAGAGAAAGAGGATTAAACCAAATAAATACCAGTTAAAAATCGATTTAACTGGATCTATTTGGTTAGCTGAGGATGATCCCAGATCTAGTTAGAACAAATCAAAGATTGGGGCAAATGTTCAGCTGAAGATCAGAGCAAATCAAGAAAATAACACCAAATGGAAACCGTTAAAATTTAGATTTCTATAAATCTATTTTGATTAGCTAAAGATTAACCGAGGATAATATAAATGCAGAGAGATAAATTGATAGAGAGAAGATCAACAGATGAGATGAAGAAAGTTTGACTCAGATTCTGACTGGATACATTTTAGTATTGGAGTCATTCTCTGCCAAATCTTAAATCTGATAATTCAAGATGATCTAGAAAGCAGATTTATAGGGCTACAACTCTTATGTTGATCACTATTTCTAGTTCTATTATTTGATAAGTGATATTCAGCAATCAACACGCCAACAAATTGCAGATTAGAACTGAATATTCACATCAAATTAAGTTTGGAGATAAGGGGAGGATTCATATTCAGAAATAGCCAGCTTTCTCTATCTTCATACTCCTCTAACCTCTGCATTTCTTCTATAAATACCTGCAATCTCAAAGGCAAAGGGAGCGACCATGCAGAGATAGAATTTAGTCCACTTTTTCATTCTTTGTAGTGTAGGTTTTGTTTTTCGTTTCATGTAATTTTCAGTTTTAATTTATGTAAATCAGAGGAGATCAGAGTTTCATAGGAGAATGAGATCGAAGCTTGTGCTGAGAGTGACACCGCTGTAAGATTTTCTTCTTTTCTTTTATTGTTATAAAATCGAATCTGTAGTTTCCCTTTTGTATGTACTTTGTTTTTATTCTTCTTCTTCTTCTCTACTTTTCTTTTTTGGTACCAATTGTTATCCAAGTGAGTCTTAAAGCATCGAAAGAGGCTTGCCTTTGCGAGTGCCACCGATAGCTCATGACGATGGATTTTGAGTTTCATTCTGTACCACTTCATACTTGCAACGTCTTGATGATATAATGTGGAGGAGATGGGAATCAACTCTTATGGGCTATACGTTGATCGCCTCACTTCAAGGTAACTTCATTGCAAAAGATTCAAGGTAAGTATTTGGCCAAAGGAGGTAAGTAACTTTTAGATTCTTTTCTTTTTATTCTTTAGTTTAGAACACCACAATCTACCACTTCTTTATCACTCCTTTTCTATTTCTTTGTACATATCATTTCTAGTTTCTCCATCTTCTTAATCTACCATCTTCTTCCTAATTTAACTTTAATTTTTCCTTTTTCTTTTAAAGAACTAAAGAAGAACTTTAACTATACTTTGTAGCCTAAAAGAAAACTTACTAAAAAGCTTCCATCGCTAGTCCCTCCTTATGGATCACGACCCGCATAGCCATTTGCTATTGCGATAGAATTGAGTAACTTACACTTTTCATTCTTAGTTCTGAAATTCTGTATTTTGTGTGCAGGTTCCAGCTCAATCAGTGTACATATTGCATTGCATATAGTTAGGACAAACACTTCAGTGATTTACTCTCTTTTTTGTATTCATTCTTATCTATATTGCACATTTGCACAAATTAAACTTAAGGGCAAAACCCAAGATAATATAAGGTGGGGAAGTCATTACCCTCCCTGAGTCCAAAAATTACCTCCCCACTCACACAAGCCAAGCCTAATAAAACTTGCTAGACGTTGACCCCTAGGGACATCTCGGACTCATTTAGGAGATTGACCTAAGAGGGAAGTTGTTAGAAGTTGACTCTTGTCAAATCGGTGTCTAAAATTGGGATTGAGAGGCGAAACCTCGAAGAACAGTGGTTTGGCATAATTAGGCCCGTTGCTCTGGCACGGATACCTCCCACTGATCTTGCCCCTACCTGGCCGATTAACTCGTGGTCAGATTCTGATAATATACCCCCGTGGACAGTTTAACCAGTTAAGAGTCGTCTAGGTCTAAGTCAACCCTAACATAGGCTTGTTTTCTTTTTTTTTTCTTTTTCTTTATTTGTTTGTTTGTTTGTTTGTTTTCTTTTTTGTAAATTGTGAAATGGGTTTTAACAACAATAATTTTTTCAATTCGAATATGAATCCATATTTCACCCCGACCTCATTTGATTCGGATAACTCCGACCCGGCTATATACAACATGAACCAACCATATATTTCGGGTTGGGATTATCCGACTCAATATGACCCTATCCCCAATACTATGACTATAATTTTCAAAATAACTTCAACTCTTCATAGAATCAATGGGGATTCACCTACCCCGAGTCCAATTTTCAACCATCTTGTCCACAATTTCTATAATATTCACTCCCCAATTTTGATTCATATACTCCTTTTCCTGCACCACCAATTGAAGAAAAATCTGTTGGCCCAGAGGCCTTCCACTCTAGTTTTGATGATGATTAACTCATGTAGTTATAGTTTACTAATAATCTTGTAATATTTAGTTTCAGATATTTAACCAAGATATTAGTAGGTGATTAGCTTCAACAAAGGTATTTTGGAGCTTTCACATGGTGATTCAAGAGCTCAAGCGTCAAGTTCATATCTAGCACTCGTTTGGAGTCAAGCTCGGTGGATTGCATTTGGATCGAGTCGACTTAGAGATGGCGCTCTACAAGAAGACTTCGGTACATTGTTTAGTTTATAGTTTAGATCCATTTGTAAAGATTAGATAGTGTGATATGCTCAAGTTCACAACACACACACTTGTTTAAGTTTCATGTTTTGATTTTCGGTTTTTGGTTTAACCGATCTTGGTTTTCATGAATAGATAGAATCAAAACAAGTTTACATGATTTAATGTATATTAGATTTGTTTTATATACATCTATACTTCAACTATTTAAACAAACTTAGTTTGATTGTCTATTTCATGAGTTTGATGTTTTGGTATTTTAACAAAACTTATTTTCGGATTTAATGTCAAAAACATTGATATATATATATCTTTCATGTATATTGGATTATATCTATATACAACATGCTTAAATGTTGTTTCAATATCATGTTTTTGTATTTGGATGAGTTTTGGACAAAATGATTTTTCATTTCAAAAATTCAAGTTTTGGAAAATATGGATTTTGGTTTTCGGCAAATTTTCCAAGTCACAAAAATGGTTCAAATAGTTTGAAATATGTGTTGAATTTTTTCACACATGTTTGTATTTCAAAGATATAACAAGAACTTATTTCTGTGGATTTTTAGAGATTTTTATGGGATTTATTTGATAATTAAAAACCCAGTTTTCAAATCTTATAAACAGATCTGCTAGGCTCTGGCGGTCGACCGGGCCGGTCGACCAGACCGATCGACCGACGTGCATAAGGACGTGCACGCAGGCCAGCCCCTTGGGCCGGTTGACCGAGCGGTCGACCGACTGAAGTCAACCTACTCTCAGGTTGGCCCGGTCGACCGGGCGGTCGACCGGCCAGAGAGCCGTTGCTCTCTGGTTCTGGGCGCGGTCGACTGGGCGATCGACTGGCCAGAGAGCCGTTGCTCTCTGGTTCTGGGCGCGATCGACCGGGCGGTCAACCGGCAGGCTCAACGGTCATATTTTTGACCGTTGGCCGGTCGACCGGCCGGTCGACCGGAAGGTCATTTTTGACCTTGTCAGCTGCCAACGGGCAGAATTTTTATGGGGGTTATAAATACCCCATTTGAAGTCGGCTTTCATCAAGTTTTTAGAGAGAAAAATTCCAGATCTTTTCAAGTGTTTTAAGAGCAAGTTTTTTCAAAAGAGTTTTGGGTTTAAAAGATCAATCTTCATTTGTTTTTAAAGTATTTTTAATTCAAAGAAAATAGTCTTTTGGGAATTTGTTTTTGGTCTAAAAATTCTATATCTATTTGGAGATTTTCTCAAGTGATTTTCTTTGTTCAAAACACTTTATTTTTCTCACACTTGAGCTTATCATTCTATCCTCTCTATAGGATCTTTGTTTTGTGGGAAAAGAATTAGTTTGTGGTCTTTTGATCACTAAGTTGTAAACTCTCCTTATTTGTGATATCCCTCTTGTGTAGAGGTTAATTTTTAGAGTGGTGGCTTTGTACCCTATCCCTCTAGTGAGAGGTTGATTGGTTGTTTGGCTTTGTGCCCATCCCTCATTTGTGAGGTTGATTTGTGTTGGATGTGCATTGCCTCTAGTGAGAGGTTGTATTTGTAAAGAGAGAGGAGTTGTGTACTCCATATTGTAATTGCCCCAAATCCTCAGTGGAGGTTCCCTGTGTGGGAGTCCTGTGTGGACAAGTTAGTGGAAATCCTTCTGTGTGAAGGCGGGGACGTAGAGCTGTGTGCTCGAACCTCGAAACATATTCGTGTGTTAGAGATTGATCCATTGACTCTAACTCTCTCTATTAATTTGTGCCTTGCATCATTCATATTGTCATATCACTCTTATATGCTTGGTTGTGTTTGTTTGTGTGCCTCACTTGTGTTTAACCACGAGAGCTTCATATAGCACCTCAACTCTTATTCAGAGGAATCAAGAGGAGTTAGTCCAGAGCCCTTCACCGGAAATTCGGCTACACTCATTGGTTACACTAAGTGTGTTGCAAATTAAGTTTTAAATTCCGCATTATTGTTCATTAGATTAGCCGTACACCTATTCACCCCCCTCTAGGTGTACTTACAATTTGTATTAGAGCCTACGCTCCTGATATTTGGTTTAACCACCTAGGAGTGTGATCTTGGTTTTGCTAATCTACATTTGCATTTGCATTTGCACACATATAGTTTGCACTCATGGATAGCCCTCCCATGTTTGATATCTCTAGACTTGATATATGAAAGGTTATGATGAGTTGTCATTTGAAAGCCCTAGGTTATAAAGTTTACCTTGCCATTACCAAGGAATCCTATCTTAGTGATAGCAAGCATATAGAGGCCAATGCACAAGCCCTTAAGGGACTTAGAGCATCCATTGATAAAAGATATTTACATGTATTTTCTCACTATGATTCCGCTTTTGCAGTGTGGAACATTTTGACATCTCCCGAGCTACCAACGCTTATCAATAAGAAGAGGAGATCTAGTCGGGACGAGTCCGACGAATGTTGCTTCATGGTCCAAGGGAAGAAGAAAATAAAAATTTATCTTCTAGACTTGAGATTGCTTTGCAAGAGAGGGTTGAGATTTCAAGTGAACTTGACTCACTTAAATCCCAACTTGAACTTGCACTTAATGAAAACAAAATTTTGAAAACCAAAAATGATTTTGAAAATGTTTTAAAGAAAAATGAGGCTTTATCTTTAAAAGTTGATTTTGTTATAAAAGAAAATGTTTCTTTGAAAAACAAATTGATTTGATTTCACAAGAATTGGAAGATTGTTTAAAGAAAAATGTTTCTTTGAAAAATGATTTGTCTACACATGTTTGCCATGCTAATGTAGCTTCACCTAGCTTACCTATTGCATGCACCTCTTCTAAAATTGAAAATGATATATCTTTGCTTAAGAAGATTGTTGATTGTTTGGGCTCCACTTTGAGCCATTGTGCTTTGAACCACACACGGTTGGAATCTATGTTTCGAAAGAAACAAGTTTCTCCTATGCATGCAGACAAATCACAGCATACACATGCTCCCCACGTACACACCCATCACACAATGTATGCTCATGTGTACACTTATACACATTGTGGACGTAGGGGCCACCTTGCTAAATTTTGCTTTGATAAGATACATAATGTAAATTTAGCAACTAAATTTGTTTGGGTTAGGAAAGGAGCTAACCCCCATGGACCCAAAAGAGTTTGGGTACCAAAGACCACCCCTATGCTATTTGATGTAGGTGTGGGCTCTCGCATGACATGAGAGTGATGGTGCCTTACGGTGGATGCGTTCCGAGCTTAAAGAGGACAATTTGGATGCATCACTTTCAAGGGGAGTTTAGTGAGAGAACCACCTTGGTTTGGAGATATGGAGATGTGCCTCTTCGGTTTTGATAACAATCTTTTACTCCTCATTTATTGTTTACATGCTTTTCATATCATTGATTTTTAGCATGTTTTGATGTTTCATGATTAGTATGTTATATGCCATGATATTTAGATTAGTGATATACATGATTAGTTATTTGAGACACCCATGTTTAATATGAATTTATACCTTTGTGTTCTCACATTTATTTTAACTAATGTGTATGTCCTAGATCTATGCATGTGCATATACATAATGATCATATGTATGTTTATGAGTTTTTGTTTTGATTTCTATGCTTCATGTTTTGATTACATGTCTAAATGTTAGTTTTCATTAAAACTGGGATATATACTTGTACAACTAGCGAGTTACAAATAGATTATTATATGTTTGTGCTTGAATGCTCATTTGTACTTATTAGATGTGCTAGTATAGCCTAGTTTTGATGATTCATGCATTTAACTTGTATTCCCATTTTTGTACATGTTTCTCATGTTTATGTTTAACTTCATGTATTTGTCTATTTTGTCTAAACTATTAGTTATACATATACATCCTTGAGCCACTTGCCTTCATGCATATACTTTTGTGGACTCGTTATGTTTGGATATGTATGTATTCTTTAGTTTGTACAAGACATACATATGCCTTGAAGATTAAATTATTTTGATGACTTTCATGTTTTTAAGGAATTTCTTATTGAGCTTATTGCCTATTTTCATGACTATGTCTTTCACACAAAACTTGTACACTCACATTATTTGAGGTTTTCTCATGATTTTGTTTTCATGAGTCCTATATGAGCTTTATATCTTTTGAGTGTCAATTGTTGAGTGATTTTCATATTTCATGAAATATATTTGTGTTTTATTCCTTGCTTGAAGGATTTCGTACTAGTTTTTCAAAATTTTCATATAACTAGTTCGTATTCTTCATTATGGTAGAGTTTTCAAACATATTATATTTTCAAACTTCTTTTTGAAAACCCCTACCCATCTAAGGGCGGTTGGCTGGGCGACCATGCCTTGTATGCTCATTATTGAAAATCTTTTAAAACATGTGCATGAATGGGTGGTAGGTAGTATGAGTTATACACTTGATCTTATTATAGTTTCAATTGGTATCATTGGATCTTTTCAATTGGTATCAATGTTGACATTCTTTTTGTATACTCATAAATATGTTTTTATATATGTATGCTTACACTTCAAATAGTATCAATTTCGATTGGTATTCAAAATTTTCATACATATATATGCTTTATTTGTGCTTATTATATCTCTATATCTTTGAGCACAAATTATGATTATACTAAGCTTGATTTCTTAAATGACTATTATATTTCAATTGATAATGTTTCAATTGGTATCCTATACAAGCTTATGCATCATTTTGTTTGGAATTTCATAAAGGGGGAGAAAATTCGTATTTCATCTTTCAATTGGTTTGTTTACCTTTGGTATTCCACTCCCACACTTTATGTTGAAAAATGATTGAAAAATTGATTATTGATTTCAATTTGGTATCATGCGCTTCTAATGAAAAATATCTTCAATTAGTTTATGTTTTTTAAATTGGTATCAAAATGTAAAATATTTTCAATTGGTACTAATTTTTACAATTGGTATCAAGATTATCTATATGTTTACATCTTTCAATTGATATCAAAATTTGATTGGTTTCTTCAAAAATGTTTTATGTACTTTCAATTGGTACTTTAAATTGGTTTCTTCAAGATTTGTTTTCAATGCCTTATTTACTTTCAATTGGTAATTCCTCAAATTTTTTTGGTTTACCTAGTTGTTTATTTTCCATTGATATCATGATGCACTAAATTGATATATATTTTTTTAATTGGTATCATAATGGTTTGTTTTGATTTCACCCCTTCAGTATTTTTGTTTTGGACAAAAAGGGGAAGAACATGTTTTATTGGTTTACTTTGACCCCTTTGTTGATGATTGACAAAAAGGGGGAGAAGTATTTGAGTTTATATGCATGTTTTTATATTGATATCAAGAGAGTTTGTATCATGCATGTTTTTATTGGTATCAAGAGCTAAATTTTTATTGATATCAAGAACATTACTTAAAGAACATGTTTATTCTAAGTTTATATTTTCAATTGGTATTTAAGAACATGTTTATGAGAAGAAGAAATAATTTATTTGGTATCAAGAGCATGTTCCTTTGCATGTTCATTTCATTGTTTTGTGCACGTTTATGCATTTTCATGTTTAATATTCATTGCATATTTTATGTTTATTGCTATACATGAGTTAAGGGGAGCTTCTTTGAAGCTTAACTTTAATCCATGCATATATAACTCCATGAGTTTTGTCATCATCAAAAAGGGGGAGATTGTTGGCCCAGAGGCCTTCCACTCTAGTTTTGATGATGATTAACTCATGTAGTTATAGTTTACTAATAATCTTGTGATATTTAGTTTCAGATATTTAACTAAGATATTAGTAGGTGATTAGCTTCAACAAAGGTGTTTTGGAGCTTTCACATGGTGATTCATGAGCCCGAGCGTCAAGTTCATATCTAGCACTCGTTTGGAGTCAAGCTCGGTGGATCGCGTTTGGATCGAGTCGACTTGGAGAAGGCGCTCTACAAGAAGACTTCGGTACATTATTTAGTTTAAAGTTTAGATCCATTTGTAAAGATTAGATAGTGTGATATGCTCAAGTTCACAAACACACACACTTGTTTAAGTTTCATGTTTTGGTTTTCGGTTTTTGGTTTAACCGATCTTGATTTTCATGAATAGATAGAGTCAAAACAAGTTTACATGGTTTAATGTATATTAGATTTGTTTTATATACATCTATGCTTCAACTATTTAAACAAACTTAGTTTGATTGTCTATTTCATGAGTTTGATGTTTTGGTATTTTAACAAAACTTATTTTCGGATTTAATGTCAAAAACATTGATATATATATCTTTCATGTATATTGGATTATATCCATATACAACATGCTTAAATGTTGTTTTAATATCATGTTTTTGTATTTGGATGAGTTTTGGATAAAACGATTTTTCATTTCAAAAATCCAAGTTTTGGAAAATACGGATTTTGGTTTTCGACAAATTTTTCAAGTCACAAAAATGGTTCAAATAGTTTGAAATATGTGTTGAATTTTTTCACACATGTTTGTATTTCAAAGATATAACAAGAACTTATTTTTGTGGATTTTTAGAGATTTTTATAGGATTTATTTGATAATTAAAAACCCAGTTTTCAAATCCTATAAACAGATCTGCCAGGCTCTGGCGGTTGACCGGGCCGGTCGACCGGACCCAGAGTTGGTCGACCGGACCGGTCGACCGACGTGCACAAGGACGTGCACGCAGGCCAGCCCCTTGGGCCGGTCGACCGAGCGGTCGACCGGCCAGAGAGCCGTTGCTCTCTGGCTCTGGGCGCAGTCGATCGGGCGGTCGACCGGCAGGCTCAACGGTCATATTTTTAACCGTTGGCCGGTCGACCGACCGGTCGACCAGAAGGTCATTTTTGACCTTGTCAGCTGCCAACGGGCAAAATTTTTATGGGGGTTATAAATACCCCATTTGAAGTTGGTTTTCACCAAGTTTTTAGAGAGAAAAATTCCAGATCTTTTCAAGTGTTTTAAGAGCAAGTTTTTAAAAGAGTTTTGGGTTTAAAAGATCAATCTTCATTTATTTTTAAAGTGTTTTTAATTCAAAGAAAATAGTCTTTTGGGAATTTGTTTTTGGTCTAAAAATTCTATATCTTTTCAAGTGATTTTCTTTGTTCAAAACACTTTGTTTTTCTCACACTTGAGCTTATCATTCTATCTATTTTATAGGTGATTAGTCTACAATTCTGCATTATTATTTCGCATTCTCCCACCGATTTATGAATAAATTGTCGATCTAAATCGTGTTTTGGTCTTTATTGCAGGTAGATCCAAAGTTCAAGGGCAAAGATGTAATAAGAGCTTAATTAAACCCAATTAAGGGTAATTAAATCCGCATTACTTGGAGGCCAAGCAAGGGATTATCTAGAAGATACAATGAACCTAGCCTCTTGCGCATATCAGACGAATTTGCGGACGAATTTACCAGAAACGGAATATACCAGGAAGCGTCTCGAAGCCAGACGGAGCCCCAGACCAAAACCAGGGACTTCTCTCCCTGGTTTGGCCGCGGATCCGCGGCTTTTTAGTGGAGCCACGCATCGATTTTCGACGCGTGGCCCCGTCTCGTCTTCTGGAATCATCTTTGGCCTATAAAGAGCCCTGCAGAGGGCCAAACCGAAAAGAGTCTTCGTTTTTAGGATTAGGTGCAGATTTTAGGAGTAGTGTAGGTAGGTGCTCTTCATTTCTCTTGTATTTTCATTTCTTTTTAGATCATTGTAGTAGGGCTGAGTGATTCATAGAGAGAGATAGTGAGGATTGATGTAATAGATAGTGACAGTCTATGTAAAGATGCCTCCTTTCTCTTCCAATGTAATCTCCTTCATCTTCTACATGATTTCTTGCTAACTTTTCTTCTCATGGCAATCTAACTACTAACCACTAACCATCTAACCACTTACTTGATAATCCACATGAATCGGGTAGCCTCTATTAAGGCCTTGTTCTTGCAAGAGCCATTGATGGCCAATGATGATGGGTTCTAACATCTAACTTGCTAACTTGCTAACCAAGCTAACTCTCTTTTATTTTATGCTTTCCTTTAATTGTTGATGAGTTGATGCTTGTATTAGCTTGATCTTAATGCATGTTTTGATTGTGATGAACCATCTATGTACCATGCTTTGTATCGTCTCTTGAAGCCGAGGATTAATGATGGCCGAGGATCAAAATGTGAGGCAACTATCATGAAGAGGTTAGCATAGTTAGTGGAGCATTTAGGAGTTAGTAGCCATGAGTTTTCTTTTATCTTGTTTTAGAAATCGTTTTTCAAAATTCTTTCTATCATTTTCATCGTTGTTTTCACCGCCTACTTAGTTCATCTTTGTTTCGTCTCCTTTTCTATTTTGTTTTCCAAACCACTCTTCTATTTGGTTTATACATCGACGTTTTCATCGCTCTCCTCACCTACCACATTCTGGATTTCCTTTTCCTTTTCTTTTCACTTTCTTTTTCATTCTTTCAACAAAGAAGAACTGTTAACAAAAGACGTGAATAGAAACTGTTAATGCTTCTATCGCCTCCCTTCCCTGTGGATTCGACCCGTTGAGCCAATGCTATAACGGAAGTATCGAGGGTACATTAGCACATTCGAGCTTTTTACATCGGTTTTATATAAAACACACTTTTGAGTGCTAGTTCCACCCCGATCAAAAAAAATGGCGCCGTTGCCGGGAAGGGAACGGTTTTGATGTCACGTTTTTGTTAACATTATCTTCTCTGTTTTGGTGTGCAGGACAAGCTTTACAGGTGCTTAATATTGCAGTACATAAACTAGCTTTGCATCTCCCTGCTCTTGAAAGCAGGGCCCCAGATTTTGAAGAACTGCCACGCAAACGCGACATTTGCCGCGAAAACGCGGCCATTTTGTGATGATTGTAAATCTTGTTGTGCTGGGACGTGTTGATTGTAATAGCTAGTATATTTGTGCTGCTATTTTTTCTGCTTTGATTGCCTACACACCATAATAAAATAAAGAACTAAAATACGGTATTTGGACGCGTTTAAAACGGTTTAGACATTTGCATTTAGGCACGTGTCAATTCAATTCCAAAATACTGTATTTTTGTTCTGTTGTTGTGATTTGGATGGAGATGTAAATATGGCATTGCATATAGCATAGGACAAACACGTGGGTGATTTATCGCTTTGTGTTATATTCTTATCTATATTGCACACTTGCACGAATTGAACTTAAGGGCAAACTCCAAACAAGATAAGGTGGGGATTTACTTACCCTTCCTTAGCCCAAAAATCATCTCCCCACTCACACAACCCAAGCCCTAATAAAATTTGATAGACGTTGGCCTCTAGGGACATCTAGGTTTAGGTCAACCCTACTATAGGCTTGGTTTTGATTTTTTTCTTTTCTTTTTGTTTGTTGTTTGATTTTTTTCTTTTTGTTTGTGTAATGGAATTCAACAATAACAATTCTTTCAATCCGAATATGAATCCATATTTCACACCAACCCCATTTGATTCGGATAATTCTAACCCGGCGTTTTATAATATGCACGAACCAAATACACCGGGTTGGCCTTATCCGAATCAATACAACCCATACCCACATTCTTATGACTATAATTTCTAAAATAATTTCAACTCGTCACAGAGTCAATGAGAATTCACTTCCCCCGAGTTTAATTTTCAACCTCCTTGTCCACAATATCCACCTCGTCCACAATTTACACAATGTTCATTCCCCGATTTTGCTTCCTATACTCCTTTTTCTGGACCTCTCATTGAAGAAAAATCTGAGTTACAAAAGAGTATAGAAGCCAATCTACAAGAGGCAGAGCAACAACTTCAGAAAACATTGACCTCTCCAATTCCACAACATTTTCAAGATTCATACTCAGTTCCACCAGACCAAAATAGAAAACCATCAATTTTGGAAATGAGTATGCGTGAGTCTAAACAAAAATCACGAATGGACTCACAATTCCAAAACAACATTTCATCTTTTCAACAAAATAATGAACCAATCAGCCAGAAAAAGATGCTTGAATTCATGACTCAGGCTCAAAACGTTCGTAATCGTGACATAGATATGATGATCCAAACACTACCTTCTCATTGCTTGACCATTTCTAATGTCACTAACCATTCTGTCAGAGCCACAGAGTCATGTTGTTTTGGAAATCAAGATTCAATTTCAGCACACCCATCTGAACTTGTCCAAACTTCAAATCCCATTGACATTTTGGCAAGTTATCCTTTTCCTGAAATTGAACTTGAGCATGAATATGATCATGACCCTCAAATTAGTGATTCAATTCTACTTCCTGATTCAATTATGACTCCGGTGTCTTCACCTGATTGCAATCCTTTTCCCGAGTCAGTATTGGACCTTGTACCAATCCATTGTGAAATTGAATCACCAATATCTTATGATGATCATATTGAACTTGACCAATTTCATACTTTTGAAAGTCCCATTGATAAATTGGCAAGTTCTCATTTTTGTGAAATTGAACTCAATGAGGAATGTGACTTTGACCCTCAAATTTGTGATCCAGTTCAAATTCCTGAATCATTATTGACTCCTGTTATATTACCCAATTTGAGTAACATTTTAGAGTCAATTTTGATTCCCATACCTGCCATTTCTGAACTTGAATCACCAATCTTAGAAAGTCACATTCCATCATGGGGAAATTGTGGACTTGAGTTTCAACTTCTTGATTTGGACCAACTTCCTGAACCGATATCGACTCCCGAACCTTTACTTGACTTGAGTCATTTTTCTGAGTCGATATTAGTTCTTATATTTCCTGAGTCCAAATCAATCATTCCATTCTGGGACAAGGGTGTTGATAAATTTTACTCCGAAATTATTTTGAAAATTTGGAAATTAGATGGGGTAAATTTTTTAATAAAAATCATAAATACATACATCTTTTTAGTGGGTTGTATCATGGAGGTCTCTGGTGGGTTCCTCCGGACTCCACGCAAGAATGATTGGGTCGCATTTCGTGGACCAATCAGACCGCCACCGGAACCACCACCTTGAGGTGATTTTTTCTTCCCTCTCTATTTGCTTCATGCATACATATATCACGATGCATTGAGGACAATGCATGAGATAAGTGTGGGGAGGGTTTACTAACATAGAGTTTTTAGATTTTCTTTCTTTTACACTTCTTTTAGGATACTTTTAGAAATTTTTCCTTTTGTATAGGAATTTTCTCTTTCTTTAAAAACTTTTTGAAATAAGAGACAAAGTTTTGATCTATTTTTAAGAAAATTAAGATGGTCTTAGAAATTAAGGAAGCCTTAATTATGACATCTTAAACCTAGTCGAAATAATGGATCTTGTTTAAAATTATAGGTTAAGTATAAAAGATTGTGGAGATAATTTTATCTTGAATTTTTGTCTTAGATAATATGCATTTCACACTTACACATTTTTTGGGATGGAAACAAAGACCTAAAATGCCATAAAGCAAATAAAAAGAAAAAAATATATATAAAACATCACTTATTAAGCTGGATAATTATGCCTCAAGAAGCATGATTATTCACGCCTAACAGTGGTCAAAAGAATCAAATAATCGCCCTTAGTTTTGTGGCCCTGTTTACTTGAGTCCTTAAACCCGAGGGATGTTTTCTCATCTGGTGCCCTAGGACCGTCTGGTTTGGGAGTCATCGGTTATAGGCTCACTACATGGGTGAACTAGAAAGCCTAAACTAAGGGAAGAAAAAAAGAAGAAAAAGAAAGAATATATATATATAAATAAATGGCTTGATGGTTAGAGTTGAAATCCCAGAAATCTTCACTATCATTATGTGCATATTATCTAGGTTTTATGAAAGATAAAATAGTCAATCCAATTTTTGAATTCTTACCTTAATTGAAGACAAGATCTTGCATAGAGACTAAGTTTAAGGAAGAATGATTTGTGGTGGACTTATGACCTTAGATCACTTATATTTTTGCAAAAAATATTTCGAAAGCTTGTCTCCTTTTCAAAATGTGTTTTCAAAATACTAACATTTGTCTTCTTTCTTTATAGATTTTGTGGGTGCAATCCGCTGAAAATCCTCAGGAGACAACACTCCTCCTCTAGGGTAACCTAGAGGTTTAACGGCTTGATGCACATGCTCAGTGTAATCGCGTCACCTGCGAAAGTGGTGTAATAACATTTGTAGTATAGTTTTTCTTTCTTGTTTTGCTCGGGACGAGCAAAAGAATAAGTGTGGGGGTGTGATTAGTCTACAATTCTGCATTATTATTTCGCATTCTCCCACCAATTTATGAATAAATTGTCGATCTAAATCGTGTTTTGGTCTTTATTGCAGGTTGATCCAAAGTTCAAGGGCAAAGATGTAATAAGAGCTTAATTAAACCCAATTAAGGGTAATTAAATCCCCATTACTTGGAGGCCAAGCAAGAGATTATCTAGAAGATACAATGAACCTAGCCTCTTGCGCATATCAGACGAATTTGCGGACGAATTTACCAGAAACGGAATATACCAGGAAGCGTCTCGAAGCCAGACGAAGCCCCAGACCAAAACCAGGGAGTTCTCTCCCTGGTTTGGCTGCGGATCCGCGGCAAGAGCCGCGGATTCGCGGCTTTTTAGTAGAGCCACGCGTCGATTATCGACGCGTGGCCCCGTCTCATCTTCTGGAATCATCTTTGGCCTATAAATAGCCCTGCAGAGGGCCAAACTGAAAAGAGTCTTCGTTTTTAGGATCAGGTGCAGATTTTAGGAGTAGTGTAGGTAGATGCTCTTCATTTCTCTTGTATTTTCATTTCTTTTTAGATCATTGTAGTAAGGCTGAGTGATTCATAGAGAGAGAGATAGTGAGGGAATGATGTAATAGATAGTGACAGTCTATGTAAAGATGCCTCCTTTCTCTTCCAATGTAATCTCCTTCATCTTGTACATGATTTCTTGCTAACTTTTCTTCTCATGGCAATCTAACCACTAATCACTAACCATCTAACCACTTACTTGATAATCCACATGAATCGGGTAGCCTCTATTAAGGCCTTGTTCTTGCAAGAGCCATTGATGGCCAATGATGATGGGTTCTAACATCTAACTTGCTAACTTGCTAACCAAGCTAACTCTCTTTTATTTTATGCTTTCCTTTAATTGTTGATGAGTTGATGCTTGTATTAGCTTGATCTTGATGCATGTTTTGATTGTGATGAACCATCTATGTGCCATGCTTTGTATCGTCTCTTGAAGCCAAGGATTAATGATGGCCGAGGATCAAAATGTGAGGCAACTATCATGAAGAGGTTAGCATGGTTAGTAGAGCATTTAATAGTTAGTAGCCATGAGTTTTCTTTTATCTTGTTTTAGAAATCGTTTTTCAAAATTCTTTCTATCATTTTCATCGTTGTTTTCACCGCCTACTTAGTTCATCTTTGTTTCATCTCCTTTTCTATTTTGTTTTCCAAACCACTCTTCTATTTGGTTTTTATATCGACGTTTTCATCGCTCTCCTCACCTACCACATTCTGGATTTCCTTTTCTTTTCTTTTACTTTCTTTTTCATTCTTTTAACAAAGAAGAACTGTTAACATAACACGTGAATAGAAACTGTCAATGCTTCTATCGCCTCCCTTCCCTGTGGATTCGACCCGTTGAGCCAATGCTATAACGGAAGTATCGAGGGTACATTAGCACATTCGAGCTTTTTACATCGGTTTTACATAAAACACACTTTTGAGTGCTAGTTCCACCACGATCAATAGGTTCTTTGTTTTTTGGGAAAAGAATTGGTTTGTGGTCTTTTGATCACTAAGTTGTAAACCCTCCTTATTTGTGATATCCCTCTTGTGTAGAGGTTGATTTTTAGAGTGGTGGTTTTGTGCCCTATCCTTCTAGTGAGAGGTTGATTGGTTGTTTGGCTTTGTGCCCATCCCTCATTTGTGAGGTTGATATGTGTTGGTTGTGCATTGCCTCTAGTGAGAGGTTGTATTTGTAAAGAGAGAGGAGTTGTATACTCCATATTGTAATTGCCCCAAATCCTCAGTGGAGGTTCCCTGTGTGGGAGTCCTGTGTGGACAAGTTAGTGGAAATCCTTCTGTGTGAAGGCGGAGACGTAGAGCTGTGTGCTCGAACCTCGAAACATATCCGTGTGTTAGCGATTGATCCATTGACTCTAACCTCTCTATTAATTTGTGCCTTGTATCATTCATATTGTCATATCACTATTAATTTGTGCCTTGTATCATTCATATTGTCATATCACTCTTATATGCTTGGTTGTGTTTGTTTGTGTGCCTCACTTGTGTTTAACCACGAGAGCTTCATATAGCACCTCAACTCTTATTCAGAGGAATCAAGAGGAGTTAGTCCAAAGCCATTCACTGGGAATTCGGCTACACTCGTTGGTTACACTAAGTGTGTTGCAAATTAAGTTTTAAATTCCGTATTATTGTTCCTTAGATTAGCCGTACACCTATTCACCCCCCTTCAGGTATACTTACAAAATCATCATTGGAAAGGAGTTTGGAAGAAGTGATGAGGCCCAAAAACAATTTGAAAAAATGGTAGCCTCATCATGTCCACCAAATTTTCAAAATTCATGTAGTCTTTTCCAGAACGACTCAAAGGAAAATCATTGTGGGAAAAAACTATGGAATTCGTGCAAGAGACCGATCGCATAATGTAAAATACGATTGACTTACCATGTCCATCAAATGTTCATACGACTCACGAATCATGTCATTTTGAAAATCCAGCATCAATTTCAACATATCAACCTGAAGTTGACCAACATCGACCTCATGATTGTTTGGCCAGTTATTCATTTCCTGAAATTGAACTTGAAGATGATTGTGAACCTGAGCTTCAAGTTAGCAATTCGAGTCCTTTCATTGAATTAATGTCGACTCCTGTAGTGTTACCTAAACTGAGTGATGTTCTTGAGCCAGTTTTGATTCCTATACTTCCTGAACTTGAATCGATCATTTCACCCATTCACATTCCTTCCGTGGACAAAAATCAAGACTCAATTTCATTACATCCATTTGAACTTGCCTAAAATCTTGAAAACCACCTTGACATTTTGGAAAGTTATCCTTTTCCCAAATTGAACTTGAACTTGAAAGTGAAGTGATCCTGAACCTCATGTTGTTAATTTCATTTCACTTTTTGGTTCAATAATGACTCCAGTATCTTTACTAGATTTTTTCTCTATTCCGGAGTCAACATTGAATCCTGTACCAGTACACCGTGAAATGAAATCACCAATCTCTTATGATCACACTTCATTGATGGGAAAAGTGTGTGAACATCAATCTTTGGTTTGGACCCCATTTTTGAACCAATTTGGACTCTCATTGTTGACTCTCGACTTGATCTGAGTCAAATTCCCGAGTCAGCGTCAGTTTTTACTCCTGTTTCATTTGAGTCCAAATCAATCATCTTTCAAAATCATACTTCATTGTTGGACAAGGATGTTGAAGAAAATGACTCAGTAATTATTTTTAAAAATTAGAAATTAGATGAGGATAAATTTTTAAATAAGACCATTCATTCAATCATTCTTTTACTGGGTCGTATTAGAGAGGTCATTGGTGGGTTCCTTCAAGATCCACATTATCCTGATTGGGTAGCAACGCTTGGGCCAATCAGACCACCACCGGAGCCACCGCCATGAGGTAATTTTTCTTCTCTTTCTATTTGTTTCATGTATATACACATGCACGATGCATTAAGGATAATGCGTGAGATAGGTATGGGGGAGGGTTTACTAACGTTGGTTAGTTTTATATTTTCTTTCTTTTACACTTCTTTTTAGGAACTTTTTTTCTTTTGTATGAAAACTCTTTTCTTTTCTTTTTCAAAACTTTTTGATATAAGAGAAATAATTTTGATTTATTTTTAAGAAAATTAAGATTATCTTAGGAATTAGGAAGACCTAAAATTATAAATTTTTAAACGAAGTCAAAATAATAGATCTTGTTTAAATTTTAGGATAAGAAAGTAAGATTGAAAAGATAATTTGATCTTGAATTTTTTGCCTTAGATTTATGCACTTCACACTTATAGAATTTTTGGGATTGAAACAAAGACTGAAAATGCCATAAAAAATGTATTAAAAAAATGATGATAATAAATACCACTTATTGAAGTTGGGTAATTATGCCTCAGGAAGCATGATTATTCATACCTAAAATGGTGGACAAAAATTAAAATAATCCCCTTTAGTTTTGTGGCCTTGTTTACTCGAGTCCTTAAGTCCGAGGGATGTTTTCTCATCTGGTGCCCTAAGATCATCTGGTTTGGGAGTCACCGGCTAAAGGCTCACTACTCGGTTAAATAAGAAAGCCTAAGAAAATTAAGGGAAGAAAAAAATATACAAAAATATACAAAAATTAATGGCATAAAAGTTTGAGTCGATATCCTAAAAATCTTCACTGTTCACAGAGTGCATATTTTTCTAAGAGTTTTATTAAAGATCAAAGAATCAATTTTATTTTAAATTCTTACATTTAATTTATAACAAGATTTTGCATTTCGACTTAGTTTAAGGAAGAATAATTTCTGGTTAACCTCTGATCTTGGATCACTTATATTTTCAAAAAAAATACTTTAACACTTTTCTCTATTTTATGTTTTCAAAATACTAACATTTGATTTCTTTCTTGATGGATTTTGTGAGTGTAATCCGCTGAAAATCTTCAGGAGACAAAACTCCTCCTTTAGGGGAAACCTAGAGGTTTAACAGCTTGTTGCACATGCTTAGTGCAATAGCGTCACCTGTGAAAGTGGTGTAATAATTTTCTTAATTCTTTTTTGTTTTGCTCGGGACGAGCAAAAGATAAGTATGGGGGTGTGATTAGTCGTCTCTAAAACTGCATATTTCATACCACATCTTAAATTTATTTAATATTAAATTCTGCTAATAATACCTCTGTTGCATGTTTCTAGGTCCGTGGTATGAAATGAATATGAAGACCCAAAATCACCATTTAATTGGTGATTAAAGGCCTACAAAGATAACCATTGACTTTGGAGATGATTCTGTCAAAATCAGGGACTCAAAACCGGTAGATCTAGCCGATAAGGGGACAGGAGAGGACAGCGCAACAGGCGGCGTCGCGCAGGTAGCCGACCTATAGCCGCGAAAAAGCGGCCATAGCCGCGTTTTCGCGACCGTACGGGCGCGACCGCTCTCGTACTTTGGGCCAGGGTTTGTCCCCTGGCCTCCTTTCCCCTGGTGCCTATAAATACCCCCTGGGATTCTTCAGTGAGGGATATGCAGAGTATATGATAGTTTTCATCTCCATTTTGTAGTTTAGGGTAGTTAGGTTAGTGTTCTTCTTCTTCCTCCTTTGTATTTTCTATTTCTTTTAGATCTTGTAATAAGAGAGAGAGTGGTACATGGTGAGGAAGTAAGAGTGCTTATAATAGAAGGTGACAATCTATGAAAGGTACTCTCTCAACTTATCTTTGTTTTCTTCTCTAACTCCTTTTACATGTTTAGCTAATTTTTCTCTCATGGCAACTAACTACGAACC
Organism: Agave tequilana; assembly: GCA_038442645.1. Lineage (NCBI taxonomy): Eukaryota > Viridiplantae > Streptophyta > Magnoliopsida > Asparagales > Asparagaceae > Agave > Agave tequilana. Next base: position 17,982 of record JAVJIF010003612.1, on the reverse strand, counting down.
GCTAACTTGCTAACTTCTTACTTGATAATCCACATGAATCTAATAACCTCTACTTGGCCTTGTTCTTGCAAGAGCCATTGATGGCTCATGATGATGGATCTAACACTCTAACATCTAAATCTCTAATAAGCTAATATTACTTTATTTCATACTTACTCTTATTGGGTTTTGATGATTTAAGTGTAGCTTGCTCTTGTTGGTTAAATTTGGATGTGAAAGTTAACATATGAGCAATGCTTTGTAAAGCTCTTGAACTAAGGACTAGTGATGACCAATGATACATGTAAGGCAACTATCACTAAGACGTTAGCATGTTAGTGGAGTCATTAGTAGTTAGTAGCCATGAGTTTTTTTTATCTTTTTACTTTATTTTAGAAATACTTTCAAAAACCACAAACATTTTATCTTTTATGTTCCCACTTCTTCGTGTTTCACCGCACCTCTCTTTTCATTCTTTATTTTCTTTTCTTTTGATTCTTTCAAACATTGAAGAACTTTTAACACACACGTGAATCAACCAGTAAAGCTTCTATTTCCTCCCGTCCCTGTGGATTCGACTCGTTTTAGCCTCTATGCTTTAACGGAAATATTGAGAAAGCCAAAGCACACACACTTTAAATTTTAATTTCAAAACATACACTTTTTGTGCACGGTTTTCCCCCGATCATTTATGCATATTCTATTAAGGCTAAAAAAACGTGTGAGTTATTTTTCTTGTCCCTCCCAACTCTTAGTCAAACCAATTTTTCTTTTTTATTTAGGCTAAAATAAAGATTCCTTAATAAGGTTCCCTTATTTCTTACAACCTTTTAGCATTTTTTTAAAGAGTATAATTTTTTTTTTCGTTCAGGAGGTTTTTTTTTAATAAAAGGAAAAGAAAGAACGTTAGCACCCCCCATACCTATCTAATGCATTGTCCTCAATGCTAGTCATGTAAATGCAAATGCAACAAATAGGGGAAAGAAAAAATATCACCGTCTCCGTCGACTCGGGTCGGCCAAGTGCGAATAGGCTAAGGGAGAGGGAGAAGAGAGTAAAAATAGGCGTAGAAAAGAAATTTCCAAAAAGGGTATTTACAAGTATACAAGGGGTGAGCATATAAACAATAAGTATAAAGAACTCCTAAATTTTTTTATTTACACTTTTTTTGGGTGATGTGTGGATGGCTATGGTCAGGTGTATGACGGAGCAAAAAGATGATTGGTATCCAATGTTGCATATTTTACCACATAATTCCCATGCATTTAGTTAATAAATACATGATTTTTACTAATCTTCTCTATATTTTTACAGGTCTACACTCAAATGGAGAGAAAGCCCAATAATCACTTTAATTAGCAATAATTAAAGTGATTAATTTCAAAGCCAAGATAAAGCCCAAATCTAATCCAGAATCCAGAGAGATCCGCACAACAACTCTAGATTCCAGAAGGTCCACGTGGCTAACAAACTTGTAACAACTTTGTACCAGAAAGTTGTTAGCCAACGGCCACAGCCTTGCCGCGCCTTGCCGCGCCCTGGCGGCAGTTATAGGGTTGTTGAGATCCGGATTTTGCGCCAACAGAAAGGGATCTCGAAGCTTCTCTCTCAGCCTATAAATACCTGCACCTGACCTACGAGCAAGAACTGAACAGCAAGAGGAGGAGATTAGAGATTAGTTGCATGTATTGTCTTAGGTTTTCTTTAGGATTTAGTTCTCCTTCCTCTTCTTCCTTAGATACTTTGTAAAGAGAGAGATTGTGAGAGAGAGAGCTTGTGTAATCAAGGTGTGACAACTTGAAGCAACAAGGATTCATCCATTCTCCTTCCTCTACTTGAGCTTGGTTCTAGTTTACTTGCTTTCTTTAATTGCTTTCTTTACTTGCTTGCTTTAAATCCTTGCAATTTAATTCATGCTTTGTTTTACTTTTCTTATGGCTTGTAGCTAATTCTTTCTCCATGTACTAGCTAACCACTAGCCTTGCCATCTTCACTAACTCATGGGTGAGTGCTTTAGTTCATCTTGCAAGTTGGATGGTCTTCTCTTCTCCGATGGGTTAAACCACCCTTCATGCAATGGGAAAGTAATTAGATCAACACGCAAGACGAAACCTACGCCGATGGAGTGTTTGGTAAGCTTTGACAAGGTAGTAAGGTAAGCTAGTCATGGTTTGATTCTTCAAGTTTTCATTCTTTCTAGTGTTAATACCAAATCCAATCTTGATTTCTTTTCCACTTTCCATCATGAACATATTCATCCATTCTTTCATTTCTTGTTCCATGATTGTTTTATTCTATTAAGCATAGAAGACACTTCGTTTACATTTCTTCACTACGATTCGTAACGCTTCTATCGCTAGCTCTCCCTGAGAATCGACTCGGTATAGCCTTATGCTATAGCGGAGATAGGAAAGGATACATCGATACATTTACATACACCTTTCTCGTCTCAATCAAATTTTTGGCGCCGTTGCCGGGGAGAGAACGGATTTTCTTTAAAGTGAAGAACTAAACGCATTGTCTTCTCTGTTGCAGGTTACAGGAGAAGAAACAGGAAAATTTTGCTTGCAGTGACATATAAGTGGACCTGGGCCTCTGCTCTAGAAAGCAGAGACCAGGATCCCTCAGTTTTGCCGCGGAATCCAGGTTTTTGCCGCGGATCTGCGGCAGAACTGAGTTGACTACTCACAAATTTTCTGCAGGGGCTCTGATTCTGCAAAATACATCTGCTGCTATACTTGAATTCCAGTATTGTTCACCATATACCTGCTAATTTAATCAACAGTAAAAAATTAGTTGAAATTGTTAAAAATTGTTTAGACATTTGCATTCCTAGGCACGTGTCTTTCAATTCCTTTACTTTTACTGTTGAAGAGTGCTGGAGGCAAGGTACGTTTTGCATTGCATGTAGACTAGGAATCATCTCTTGCTTGATTTTCATGCTTTGAGTGAATCCTTATTATCTATCTTGTACACTTGCACAATTCATTTTTAAGGGCATAACCCATAAATAAGATAAGGTGGGGGATTTCATTACCCTTTCCTTAGCCAAAAAACCACCATCCCAGCACTCACTAACCCAAGCCTAATTTAATAAAAAAATAGACGTTGGCCCTAGGGACATCTCGGACTCATCTAGGAGATTATCCTAAGGGGAAAAAGTGTTGGAAATAGACCCTTGCAAAATCAGTGTCTAGGAAAGGGATTGAGGGCCGAAAGCCCGAAGGTTGCTGGTTATTTAATTAAGGAACGTCTCTGACGGAAAACCTCCCACCAACCTTGCCCTTCCCTGGCTGATTAACTTGTGGTCTACGTCTACACTAAACCTCCCGTGGACGATCTAATCAGTTAGGAGTCGTCTAGGTCTAGGTCAACATTCTTTTGGCTTGGTTTTGATTTTTTCTTTTTGGTTTGTTGTTTGATTTTTCTTTTTTGTTTGTGATTTTTTGTGTGATATGGCATTCAACAATTCTTTCCATTCTAATAATAATCCATATTTCACACCATATTCGGATAATTCCAACCCGGTGTTTTACAATATGAACCAACCACATACACCGGGTTGGCCTTATCCGAATCAATATGACCCATACCCCCCATCTAATAATTATAATTTTCATAATAATTTCAACTCTTCACCGAGTCATTGGGGATTCCAGTTCCCGAGTTTAATTATCAACCTCCTTGTCCACCATTCCCACCTAGTCCACAATATCCACAATATTCATTTCCCGATTCCGCTTCATATACTCCTTCTTATACTCCGCCAATTGAAGAAAAATCGGAGATACTTAAGAGTATAGAAGCCAATTTACAGAGAGTCGAGCAACAACTTCAAAAATCATTTGCCTCTCCAATTCCACCATATTTTCAAGAATCTTACTCAGTTCCACTTTTTCTAATGAACAACCATTTGCCATGGAAACGAGTAAAGATTTCTTGTGTGAGTCCACTCTTCCATCACCACACATTTTTGACTCACAATTTCATCATCACTTCCAAGACAACACTTCATCTTTTCATCAAAATAATGAAATCATCAATTTTGAAAAGATGCTTGAAGACATGACTCATGCTCAAAATGCTAGAAACCGTGACATAGATTTGATGATCCAAGCTCTTCATCCTATTTCTAATGTCACTAACCATTCTGTCCAAACCAAAGAGTCATGTAGCCTTGGAAATCAAGATTCAATTTCAGCTTGTCCACCTGAACTTGTCCAAACTTCAGATCCCATTGACATTTTGGCAAGTTTTCCTTTCCTGAGATTGAACTTGAACATGATCATGATCCTGAACTTCCACTTGATGATTCAATTTTCCTTCCTGATTCAATTATGACTTCGGTGTCTTCACATAATTTCACTTCATTTCCTGAGTCAGTATTGGATCCAGTTCCTATACATTGTGCAATTGAATCACCTATCTCTTATGATGATCATATTGAACTTGACCAATTTCATACCTTTGAAAGTCCCATTGATAAATTGGCAAGTTCACATTTTTGTGGAATTGAACTCCATGAAGAATATGATCTTGAACCCCAACTTAGTGATTCGATCCTTCTTTCTGATTCAATAATGACTCCGGTATCTTTACCTGATTTCAATCTTTTCCCGGAGTCGACATTGGATCCTTTCCCAATTCACAATGAAGTTGAATCACCCATCTTAAGGATCATGTCGAACTTGACCAATTATACCTTTTTGAAGATCCTATTGATAAATTGGCAAGTTCTCATTTTTGTGGAATTGAACTCAATGAGGAATGTGACTTTTACCCTCAAGTTTGTGATTTAGTTCAAATACCTGAATCATTATTAACTCCTATTTTGTTACCCAATTTGAGTAACATTTTAGAGTCAGTTTTGATTCCCATCCCTCCTGAACTTGAATCACCAATCTTAGATAGTCACATTTCATCATGGGGAAATGAATGTGGACCTGAGCTTTATCTTTTTGATTTGGACCCACTTCCTGAACCGATCTCGACTCCCGAATCTTTACTTGACCTAAGTATTTTTCCTGAGTCGGTATTAGTTCCATTATTTCCCAAGTCCAAATCAATCATTTCATTTTTTCATACTCCGTTCTTGGACAAGGTGATTGATAAATTTGACTCCGAAATTATTTGAAAAAAATGGAAATTAGATGGGGTCATGTACTTAATAAAAATCTTTCAAGAATTTATCTTTTTAGTGGGTCATATTCCTTATATTTTGGTGGGTTCTGCAAAACCCAACGTAAAGTTGATTGGGCCAAGTTTCGTGGACCAATCCAACCACCGCCGGAACCACCACCTTATGGTAATTTTTCTCCTCTTTACTAACTTAGTTTTTTTAGATTTTCCTTCTTTTACACTTCTTTTAGAAATTAATAAAAAAAAAGAAATAAAAATAAAGGAGGGATTTTTATGCATAAAGGAGTTTCCACACTTTCCAAATTCAAAATCTTTCTAAATTCCTAGGATTCTTCATATTCCAAGTCCCTAGGGTCAAAGCTCTTTTCAAAACTTCCAAATACCTAGGGTAAATTTGTTTTTAACCTAGGGATAGAAGTGGGATTCTAAAGTTCTTTCCCTTCCTATAAATAACCCCTCTTCCACACACTTTTCCCTCACCAGCGAAAATATTTTCAGATCTGCACTTCTCTCCTAAAGCGCCGCCACCAATTTTTTTTTCCTTCCTCCAGATCTCTCTGATCTGCCGCAAACCCGCGGCTTCTGCCGAGCTTCCGCGGCAAACTTTGAGATTCCTGCGTGCTGAAAAACTTCCTCACCAGTCGATCTGACGCACAGCTAGCAGATCGGGTGCCAGCATCTTCATCAGATCTTCCTGAACCCACTGCAGAGATCAAATTTCTTCCCCCCACGAATTCCGGGGGTGGTTCGAATTCAAATCTCTCCTTTTTACTGCTTTTTGATCTTAATTCATATCATGGCACCATCAATTTTTGTCGAGAAAGATTTGGGCGGATTTTATGTGATGTGAATGGTTATGGGCATGTATTTTTAGAACGAATTAGGGCAAGGAATTAGTATTCACTAGTGTACGACAACACTGAGACCGATGCATTTTATTGTCCCGAACTGGTGACAATGTTTACACGCATCTTGACCAAGCATCGATTGATCCACACATGTACCAGTTCACTGTGCACATGCCGGCAGGAGACCTACTTGTCACGCTTCCTCTTCTTGAGGAAGTCACTACTGTCCCATCCATCACGCAACACAGCGAGCCTCTCCCTTTGATTGATTATATGACTGTTATGGGGGCTCGTTGTACTGAGCAGGATCGTGGGCTCAAAGCCAGTACGATGTTTTAGAAATGTTCATTGCGTTGGACGTTGGATCCAACGCAATATTTTAGGGCTTGACCACACCTCCTCTTTCAACAGACCAGTGTTGCAAATTATACATGATTTAATGACTCGTCAACACTCGGTTTGTTTGAATAAGGTCATCTTCCATGCACTTATAGCTAACTCTTCACGCACACGAGGTGCCAAATACTCTCACCCCATCCTGATTACACGTTTGTGTAGGACTTTCCTACCAGACAGTATTTTTGATTCATTCGATAGAGTATGTTGCACCCGAGAGACCTACCAGTTCGTACAATAGTGTTTGCATGCGGTCTGGACACCTACTGTCCAACCCGAGGATGTTCCGGTAGAGTCCTCCTCTGAGGAGAGTTTTGATGCAGAGGATGAACTGAGTTTTGGAGGCAGGACCCCCTACGTGATACACATGCCTTCATGTCCTCCATCTGGAAGGGCATGAAGAAGATTTTTAGGGGTCAAGTGAGGCTGAGGAAGAAGATGGAGGAACAATCCTCCAGGTTAGAGGAGCAATCCTCTAGGTTAGAGGACATGGAGGCGAGGTTGAGGAGGACACAGTCGGCAGGACCTAGTACTACTGCGGGTCCAAAGAGGAGGAGGGAGTGACTTTTTACCTTACCTATTTCATGCATCATTTTTATCTTGCATACATTGAGGACAATGCATGAGATAGGTATGGGGGGGTATGTACTAACATAGGACTTTTTATTTTCTTTATAGGATTTTTATTTTTTAGGATTTTCATTTTTTTTAGGTCTTCCATTTTATTTTTAGATTTTATCTTTTTTCTAGATTTTTCACTTTCTTTTAGATTTTATCTTTTCTTTTAGAAATAAAATTAAAAAAAAACTTTTTGAAATAAGAGACAAAGTTTAGATCTATTTTTAAGAAAATTAAGATGTATCTTAGGAATTAAGAAAGCCTTAATTATGACATCTTAAACCTAGTTGAAATAATAGATCTTGTTTGAGATTATAGGCTAAGTAAGTAAAATTGGTGAGATATTTTTATCTTGAATTTTTTGCCTTAGATAATATGCACTTTACACTCACATATTTATTGGGATGGAAACAAAGACCAAAAATGCCATATAAATAAAGGAAAAAAATATAAATAAAACATCACCTATTAAGCTGGAGAATTGTGCCTCAAGAAGCATGGTTACTCACGCCTAACGGTGATCTCACTTATTAAGCTGGATAATTGTGCCTCAAGAAGCATGATTATTCACGCCTAACGGTGATTATAAATAATCCCTTTAGTTTGTGGCCTTTTTCACTCGAGTCCTTTAACCTGAGGGATGTTTTCTCATCTAGTGCCCTAGAACCATCTGGTTTGGGAGTCATCGGTTATAGGCTCGCTACATGGGTGAACTAGAAAGCCTAAGAAAACTAAGGAAAAAAAAAAGAAAAAAAAAAGAAAAAGAAAAATAAATAAATAAATAAATGGCTTGATGGTTAGAGTTGAAATCCCAGAAATTTTCACTGAGCACGGTGTGCATATTATCTAGGTTTTATGAAAGATAAAATATTCAATCCAATTTTGAATTCTTACCTTAATTAAAGACAAGATCTTGCATGGAGACTAAGTTTAAGAAAGAATGATTATAGGTGGACTTATGACCTAGGATCACTTATATTTTTGCAAAAATAGTTCGTAAACATGTCTTTTGTTCAAAATGCGTTTTCAAAACACTAACATTTGTCTTCTTTCTTTATGGATTTTGTGGGTGTAATCCGCTGAAAACCCTCAGGAGACAACACTCATCCTCTAGGGTAACCTAGAGGATTAACGGCTTGTTGCACATGCTCAGTGCAATCGCGTCACCTGCGAAAGTGGTGTAATAAAATTGGTAGTATAGTTTTTTCTTTTCTTTGTTTTGCTCTGGACGAGCAAAAGAATAAGTGTGGGGGTGTGATTGGTATCCAATGTTGCATATTTTACCACATATTCCCATGCATTTAGTTAATAAATACATGATTTTACTAATCTTCTCTATATTTTACAGGTCTACACTCAAATGGAGAGAAAGCCCAATAATCACTTTAATTAGCAATAATTAAAGTGATTAATTTCAAAGCCAAGATAAAGCCCAAATCTAATCCAGAATCCAGAGAGATCCGCACAACAACTCCAGATTCCAGAAGGTCCACGTGCCTAACAAACTTGTAACAACTTTGTACCAGAAAGTTGTTAGCCAACGGCCACAGCCTTGCCGCGCCTTGCCGCGCCCTGGCGGCAGTTATAGGGTTGTTGAGATCCGGATTTTGTGCCAACAGAAAGGGATCTCGAAGCTTCTCTCTCAGCCTATAAATACCTGTACCTGACCTACGAGCAAGAACTGAACAGCAAGAGGAGGAGATTAGAGATTAGTTGCATGTATTGTCTTAGGTTTTCTTTAGGATTTAGTTCTCCTTCCTCTTCTTCCCTAGATACTTTGTAAAAGAGAGAGATTGTGAGAGAGAGAGCTTGTGTAATCAAGGTGTGACAACTGAAGCAACAAGGATTCATCCATTCTCCTTCCTCTACTTGAGCTTGGTTCTAGTTTACTTGCTTTCTTTAATTGCTTTCTTTACTTGCTTGCTTTAAATCCTTGCAATTTAATTCATGCTTTGTTTTACTTTTCTTATGGCTTGTAGCTAATTCTTTCTCCATGTACTAGCTAACCACTAGCCTTGCCATCTTCACTAACTCATGGGTGAGTGCTTTAGTTCATCTTGCAAGTTGGATGGTCTTCTCTTCTCCGATGGGTTAAACCACCCTTCATGCAATGGGAAAGTAATTAGATCAACACGCAAGATGAAACCTACGCCGATGGAGTGACAACATGAGGCACGCCTTCACTATCACGGAGTTTGGTAAGCTTTGACAAGGTAGTAAGGTAAGCTAGTCATGGTTTGATTCTTCAAGTTTCATTCTTTCTAGTGTTAATACCAAATCCAATCTTGATTTCTTTTCCACTTTCCATCATGAACATATTCATCCATTCTTTCATTTCTTGTTCCATGATTGTTTTATTCTATTAAGCATAGAAGACACTTCGTTTACATTTCTTCACTACGATTCGTAACGCTTCTATCGCTAGCTCTCCCTGAGAATCGACTCGGTATAGCCTTATGCTATAGCGGAGATAGGAAAGGATACATCGATACATTTACATACACCTTTCTCGTCTCAATCAAAAGACTCAGTACAATTTCAGCCTAGGACGCAGGCTCAGTGGTCAAAAATGGCTTCAGTCTTTGCCCATTCACTTTGAATTCCGTATTACTCTTAGGATCGACAATAACCACAGCAATGTGTGGGAAGACGGTGCACACAATGAATAGTCCAGACTAACGAGTTTTCAACTTCCCGCGAAAATGTGAAGCCTCAAGTTGTATAGCAGAACCTTATCTCCTGGGGCAAAGTTTTTTGGTTGATGATCTGGTCATGAAAAATTTTAGTTCTGCTTTTTGTAATCCGTGCGTTCTCGTAAGCCTCATTCCGTATCTCCTCCAACTCTGAGATCTGCAATCTCCTTAGTTCACCGGCTTTGGTCAGATCAAAATTGAGTTGCTTAATAGCCCATAGGGCTCGGTGTTCTAACTCGACTGGAAGATGACAGGCTTTTTCAAATACGATTTTACAAGGAGACATCCCAGGACCGTCTTAAAAGCAGTTTCGTAAGCCCATAACGCATCGTTTAGCTTGATCGACCATTCCTTTCGGTTTTCTCTAACAGTCATTTTCAAAATGAGCTTGATTTATCGATTGGTCACTTCGACTTGCCCATTTGTTTGGGGATGATACGGAGTGGATAACTGTGATTGATGGAATATTTTCGCATCAGAGCTTAAAAAACTCTATTGCAGAAATGCGACCTATTATCACTAATTATCGCTCTGGGGGTGCCAAAACGGGAGAAGATATTTTCCTTAAGAAATTTGACAACCACTTTGTTGTCATTGGTCTTTGTAGTCACAACTTCTACCCATTTAGAGATGTAATCCACTGCAACCAAGAGGAACTGGTTGCTGAATGAATTTGGGAATGGCCTCATGAAATCGATACCCAAAACATCAAAAATTTTGACTTCAAGAATCGGGTTCAGGGGCATCATGTCTCTTCTCAAAATTTTCCAATCTTCTGGCAATTTGCACATGACTTGAAAAAGTGGAATGAGTCTTTGAACAAAGTGGGCCAGTAAAACCCACTTTATAAAACTTTCTCTGCGGTTTTGTGGGGACCGAAGTGTCCTCCGCATGCAAGTTCATGGTAAAACTAAGTACACTCCTCTGTTCTTCTTCTAGTATGCATCGTCGAATAATCTGGTCAGGACAATACTTAAAAAGATACGGCTCCTCCCAGAAGAAGTACCGTACTTGGGCAAAGAAGCGACACTGGTCTTGCTTTGTCCAGTCAGCGGGTAATTATCCAGTGGCCAGGTAATTGACTATGTCCGCATACCATGGTTACTTGAAAATGGCCAGGATGTTCTCATCTGAGAAATCCTCATTGATCGGAGCTTGGATGATAGGTGCATTCAGAATTTTGACAGATAATCAGCTATCACATTTTCTATACCTCTTTTATCTCAGATTTCTAGGTCAAATTCTTGAAGCAGAAGGATCCACTGAATTAATCAAGCTTCGCTTCCTTCTTAGTCATGAGGTATTTCAATGCCGAGTGGCCCGTGAAAATCACCATCTTTGATCCTAACAAGTAGGGCCGGAACTTTTTAACGCAAAGACAACGGCCAAGAATTTCTTCTCGGTCCTTGTATAATTCTGTTGGGCGTCATTCAGGGTCCTACTCGAGTAGTAGATCACGTGCTGCCTATTATCGATGCTCTGTCTAAGAACAACGCCGATAGCAAAATCAGAGGCATCGCACATGATTTCAAACGGTTGTGCCCAATCTGGAGCAGAATTAAAAGGCGCAGATACAAGGTCTTGCTTAAGCTTCTCCCATTATTTGAAACATACTTCGTTAAAATCAAAGGGCACGTCCTTTGCGAGCAGGTTGGTTAAGGGCCTAGCTATTTTGCTAAAGTCTTTAATAAACCGTCGGTAGAACCCAGCATGCCCTAGAAAGGATCTGATATCCTTGATGTTTTTGAGTGGTGGAAGCTTAGCAATCACTTCTATTTTTGCCTTGTCTACTTCAATTCCTCTCCTAGAAATCTCATGGCCTAAGACAATCCCCTGTCTCACCATGAAATGACATTTCTCCCAGTTCAGAGTTAGATTCTTTTCCTTGCATCTTTGCAGAACTAACTCTAGATGATGAAGATATTGATCAAATGAATCTCCGTAGATGGAGAAGTCATCCATAAAAATCTCAAGAAAATATTCCACCATGTCAGAGAACAAAGAGCATGCACCGTTGGAATGTCGCGGGAGCGCTGTACAATCCAAAGGGCATGCGTCGGTAGGCGAAGGTTCCGAATGGGCAGGTGAATGTAGTCTTCTCCTGATCTTCTGTAGCAATGGGGATCTGATTGTATCCCGAGTACCCATCTAAGAAACAATAGTACTCATGTCTAGCCAAGCGTTCAAGCATTTGGTCAATGAAGGGTAGCGGAAGTGGTCTTTACAAGTGGCCGCATTCAACTTTCTATAGTCAATATAAACACGAATCTTGGTAGGCAGTCTTATTTGTGCCAACTCTTTCTGTTCATTCTTTGTCACCGTAAAACCAGCTTTCTTGGGGACCGCATGAACCGGGATAACTCATTGGCTATCAGAAATAGGATAAATGATACCATTGTATAGCAGTTTCAAATTTCTGTTTTTACAGCCTCTTGCATGAGTGGGTTTAAGTCTGCGTTGTGGGTTCCTCCTGGGAATCGCTTCATCGATTAAGTGAATTCTATGTTGAACTATTCCTGGACTTATCCCCTTGATATCTTTCATGGTACATCCAATGGCTTCCCTGTGTCTCTTCAGAATAGACATCAAGCTGTCCTCTTGTTGCTCAGTCAGATGGGATGCTATGATGACTGGCAGGGTTTCTCTTCCTCCCAAGTAGGCGTTCTTAAGGTGTTCAGGTAAGACTTTTAACTCTAGGGAAGGTGTTGATTTATTGGAGGTGATATCTGGAGTTCCGGTCTTGGGATAATGTATGCTTGGGCTTGATGCCCAATCCACTGCAGAGTCTATGATCTGATCCAGATTGAAATCCTTAGACTCCAGTTCAAACTCACTCTCTGTTTCCATCTCTATGCTTTCTTCATGCTCACTGGTCAAATTTTCAATAGAATTGACCTCAAAAATCTAATCATTTATATCCCTGGGTTGTCTTCTAAGATTAAAGACATTGACTTCCTTTGTCATATCTCCAAAGGTCTATCACATGAACCCATTCCTATAGTTGATTATGGCATTGGCTGTAGAAAGGAATAGGCGCCCTAAGATAACAGAGTTTGAGACCGCGAATTTGACACAAGTTGGATCTCAAGTACAATAAAGTCAACGGGGGAGATGAAATCCCCGACCCGAATAAGGACATCTGTGATTTCCCCCTTAGGGATTTTCACAGATCGGTCTGCTAACTGAATAGTGACTCGAGTTGGACTCAGCTCGCCCAACCCAAGTTGCTGGTATACTGAGAGAGGTAGCATGTTGATACTTGCTCCCAGGTCAAGGAGTACTCTGCTAATTTCTGTTTGTTCTATAGTGGAAGAAATTGTAGACATCCAGGATCTTTGTATTTTACCAGAATAGGACTAGACAGAATTTCGCTTATGTTTGTTGCCTAGAACACTTTCTTGGGCACATTCGTCTTTCTCTTCTTCGTACACATATCCTTAAGAAATTTGGCATAGGCTGGGACTTGTTGGATAGCTCAAGAAGAGACACATTCAGTTTGACCTGATTAAACATCTCAAGTATTTTTTCCATGTGCATGTTCTTATTATTGTCCCTAAGCCTGTTGGGAAAAGGTGCTACAGGCTTGTGAACTTCATCAGCAGCTGTGTCCTTATCAGACGTTTGGGGAGCAGATTTGGAGGAGCTAGCAGATGTGGAGGCAGGAGCAGGATCAATGTGAGTGGAATTTTTCTGCTGGTAGACCTAGTTGTCCACCTTCTTTCCTGATTGAAGAGTATAAATAACATTACTGGTTGATCTGAGGATCCTGAATTATATACACTTGATTGGAGTTCTTAGGGTTAACTAGCGGCTGATTAGGTAAAGTACCCTTTGGTCTTTCACTTAGAGAGTTAGTTAATTGACTCATCTGCATTTCCAATCTCGATATAGCCTGTGAATGGTTGCTCAATATTTGTCCTTGATTTTGCATGAAGGCAGCTTGGGACTTCATAAAAGCTTCCATACTCTCTTCCAATTTACTAAATTTCTTTTCCATTGGTGAACTTTGGAAGGAGGAAGATGAAGCTTGACTGGGAAAATTCGTTTGATGATTGGGATGGTGGAGAATATTGGTGAAATTTGGCCTAAGAGAATTGTTTTGGGCCCAAGAGAAATTTGGGTGATTTCTCCGAACGGGATTGTACGTTTGTGAGTAAGGATTGTGTGGCGACCGTGAATAGGCCGCATTCATGTGTTCCAGTGGCACTTGGTGAGTCTAGAAAACAGGACACTCTTCAAAAACATGGTTCGGTGCCTGACAGTATGAACAACCCGGGTTGTGAATTGGTGGTGGGTTAATTTGATTGACATTGGCTAGCTCTTTTGATTTTAGAGCCTTTATTCTCCTCATCAGAGTTGCGATCTTAGCTTCAGCAGTTATGGATGATTATAAGGATATGAGCCCTCTTTTCGAAGCTATAGACTGTTAATTCCTTGGTTTTTCTAAGGTTGGCTCCGATTGCAGGATTTTCTCAGCTAGATCTTCAAACAAATCCCAACCCTGATTTTCATCCTTTTGCAAGAACCCTCCCTGACATATGGTTTCTAATAGGTTTTTGTTTGTAATCTAAACCATCATAGAGAATCTGACACTGACGCCATTTTTTTACACTGTGATGAGGGCACTGAGCTAGGAGATCTTTGAATCATTCAAAGTATCTCCCAAATGGTTCGCTCTATTCTTGCCTAAACTGCATGATATTTTTTCTGATGAGGGCAGTCTTATGAATTGGGTAAAATTTCTTCAAGAAGGCCTTGACGAAATCGTCCCACGTTGTAACTAAATCTACAGCCAAACTGTACAACCATTTTGTAGCTGGGTCCTTTAAGGAGAAGGGAATGAAACATAACCTAACGACATCGTCTCTTAGCTGGGGAATGCGCATCATGAGGCATACTTCTTAAAATTTCCTAACAAAGAAGTATGCATCCTTCGATTCTAAATCATGAAATTTTAGAAGAGTGTTGATGAATGGGACTTTAACTCGAAGTTATTACCATTCGCTTCAGGAGTTTTATACAAGATGGGAGTGAGGTTCTGATCGGGTAAAATTTGTCCTGTAGCGATGCCATCACCAGTTCTGAATGCAGGGGTAGAGAAGTGTTTCTGGTTAATTTGGAGGTTATAGGATCTCTCACCCACTCTTGCATACAGCGCACCACAAACAACGTATAGACAACAAACAATTGAAAATAATAAAAACAAACAAAAAGAAAGAGAAACAACCACAAGGCTTTAGTCTAAGGTATTAGACCTAGACGAATCCTAACTGGTTGATTTCCGGGGGAGGTTGTTGCAGGTACTCGACTACAAGCTAATCGGCCAGGAAAGGGCATAACTCGGTGGAAGGTATCCGGGCGTGAGCCACGGGCCTTAATTATGCTAAACCACGGAGCTTTCGAGGCTTAACCTCTCAATCCTCTTTCCTTAGACACCGATTTTACAGGAGTATAGTTCTTACAATTTTTACCCTCGGTTAATTTCTTAGTGAGTCCGAGATGTCCCTAGGGCCAATGTCTATCAATTTTTAGTTAAGACTTGGGTTGTGTGAGTGCAGTTGGAGATGGTTTTTGGGCTAGAAAAGGGTGATGAAATCCCCACCTTATTTATTTAATTGGGGGTTTGCCCTTAATGTCAATTGTGCATGTGCAGTATATTCACAACAAGATAACACTCAAAGCGATAAATTACTCCAAAATATTGGTCCTATTCTATATGAATGCACACGTACCTTTCTCCAGCAATCTTCAACAAAAATTGAAATGAATTGAAATAGACACGTGCCCCAAATGCAAGAGTCTAATCCAATTTTCAGTTTAGCAATACATGAATTTCTGTTGAGTTTATTACAAATGTATAAGGTGAAGCATACAGTGAACTAAAAAAAGTTTGAGAAAGCAACTTTTGAGCAATTTTCAGCAATCTTGCAGAAGAGTTTTTGTTAGTACTTCAATCAGAGAAATTCGCTTTTACACGAATTTTTTGAGGGCAAATGAATTTCTTGTGCAATATCTTTGGCACCACTCTTGCTTCACGTAATTGTTAGCTCCTTGGTACTTCTCCTACAAAATAAAAAAGAAGAATCTTTAGTGTTGAACAATAAAGCCGTTCCCTCCCCGGCAACGACCCAAAATTTGACGGCAAAAAGCATGCACAAAATTAATTAAGGAGTGATGGTTGATGTTACTGCTTTTGCGATTCTTTCGTACTAGCAAAGTGGCTATACGGGTCATATCCACAAGAAGGGAGAGCGATGGAAGTTTGATGCGGCTTCGTTGTTCAAAGTAAAGAAAAAGTTCCTCGTTTCAAATAAAGAATTTGAAATGAAAACAAGTGTTGTTTCAAGAATTGTTGGATTTGGTTGATGTTTGTAAAGAAGAGTTTTCTTAAAGGTAAAAATGCATGGCTAACTTTTTACTAAGTGCTCCCACTAATCTCTAACTTCTTAAAGATGTAGCCTCATGATGGATCATAGGCAAGCATAACCTTTATGCATAGGAACTATTCACGTTGGAGACAGAATGAAAGCCTTTCCTTTAACTTAGCTTTACACCGCAAAACTTGAACATTCCCTTATCAAGATCTAATCAAAGACGAGAACAAGGGAAGAAACAAGTGCACAAATGGTATCGGCAAAAATTAATAGGAAACCTCTAACTTACAAAGACAAGCAAAGTTTACGATCTATAGATCATCAAAAACCCGTTAAGTATGAAATATAAGAAGGGTTTACTTATAAGTAAGTGAGAGTTAGAACCCTCGTCTTAAGATGTCATAGCTCTCGTTTGCACAAGGTAACACTATTGACTCATTTGGATTATCAATCAAGTTGTTAGAGATTAGTGGGTTAGTAGTTAGTTAGCCATGCAATGAAAGAGTTAGTTAGATATGAGTAAGAAAAGAAAACAATAAGAGAGAAGTAGTAAAGAGAAGAAGTATTGCGCTAAAACAAGAAAGTAAAAGCAAATGAAAACACTAAGTATATGGAAAGAAGAAAGAGAAGTATTACTTGTATAAGCGTGTCACCTTCAAATACAACTTGTACACACTATATCTCTTTCACTCTAATGGCTAAACTAAACTAGAGGAAGAAGAAAACATAAAATAACTACAACTCCTAGAAACAAAGTAACAATAAAACTCTAAACTCTGGATATCCCCTGAAGAACCCCCAATGGGGGTATTTATAGGCACCAGGGAAAAGGGGGCCAGGGGCAACCCTTGGCCCAAGGCACTAGCGCGGCGGCGCCAGTACGGCCACGAAAAGCTACGGAAACGCGGCTGTACCAGGATGGCGCGAACAGCGCCGCCTGCTGTGCGCTGTCGCTTCGGTCCCCTGTCGGTTGTACTTTCTGAATTTTAGATTTGATCCCCTGGTCTGATAGAATCTCCTCCTAAGATCAATGGCTACTTTGTAGGCCTTTATCGCCCATTAAATTGTGATTTAAGGTCTTCTTCACCATGGACCTAGGATCACACAAGCAAACCATTATTAGCAGTATTTATATAAAATAAATATATAAATGTGGTAAAAATTATGCAATATTAGAAACTAATCACTTTCCCAATGCGTTCTCTATGGAGGAGATTTAGAGGAGCTCAATCTCTTCAACTTAGCTTGAATTCTCTCCAATTTACTTTTTGTCTTTCTCAACTTTGGCCTATGTTTTTTTGATTGGTCCTCTGTAAACTTTGCATGCAACGGATCATCCAAACATCATCATGTAGTAAAGCATCTTCAACCTGTGAAGAGACATCCAATTTAATTAGAAATATACTTGAAATAATTTAAACATAGGGATTCATCAAGTAATTTTTTCAAAAGTTTGGTCAGTCGGTGTCTCATCAAAAGTGTAGATACTCAAGTCAAGTTTCTTTTTTCAGAAATAACTCTAACTTTAAATACAACTTTTTTAACTTCAGGTTCTTCAATGCTTTCTGGGGGATTTGGAGGAGATTCTGGTTTAAGATGGATCTCAAAATCATCAGAGGGACGACGAATTAGCTGTTCATACAGCGGATCTACCGTCTGACTTGGGCTTCAGATGATGGAATTTTACCTGAGGGTTCTAGGTCCTTTTCTTTCTTGTATGTGGTCTCTGTTGATGTTTCTTGTGTCATCTACATTGAGGGATCTGAAACAAGTTTCTTCTCATAATAATTAATCAACCACTTGAGATCCTCTATGTAGCTTTCTTCTTCCTTCTCTTATGTTTCGGCCTCTTCTAAAATTTCTTACTGCTGCTCCAAGATAATTTCCTTCTCTTGCTCTTCGGGATATTTTTTTGGATTACTTGGCGAAGTCCCT
>JAVJIF010003611.1:0-89510 GCA_038442645.1 Agave tequilana | reverse complement strand
CTTCTCTATATATAGATTCATGTTGAGTGTATCTCATATTGAGGAATTGACCTCTCTTCTTTATGTCTTACACGTGTGTAGAGAGAGCTTCACATCTCCTTTTATATATTGTATATTATGCGTTACGTGATTAGGGTTTAGTCATCTCCTTTTCATGTAATGCATGTATGTAGGGGGATTAACTTTACTTCTCTCCTCCTCATGAATGTATATGGCATATATATAACTTTATATTTGATTTGACAAAAAGAAGAAATTTTTTTAGAGTTTATTTATGCCCTTTTGTTGATGATTTGACAAAGAGGGGAGAGAAATTTTGGAGTTTTATATTCATGTTTATGCATAATTTCCCATGTTTATGCATGATTTCCTTATTTATATACAAAAGGGAGAAAGAATTTTGAGAGATATATGCATATTGTCATTTATATGCATGTTCATTTTTTCTCAATTAGTATCAGACCATATGTTTTGTTGTTTCAATTGGTATCAAGCATATATGTTAATATGTGTTATTTGGTTCACAGCTACATTGAATATCTTTATTGTTTATTGCTATGCATGAGTTAAGGGGGAGCTTCTATGAAGCTTAACTTTAATCCATGCATATATAACTCCATGAGTTTTTATCATCATCAAAAAGGGGGAGATTGTTAGCCCAGGCCCATCACTCTAGTTTTGATGTGATGATTAACTCATGTAGTTATAGTTTACTAATAATCTTGTGATATTTATTTTCAGATATTTGATCAAGATATTAGTAAGTGATTAGCTTCACTAAAGGAGTTTTGGAGCTTTCACATGTTGATTCAAGAGCTCGAGCGTCAGATCGCATCTAGTACGTGGTTGGAGTCAAGCTCGGTGATCGTATTTGGATCGAGTCGGCTTGGAGACAAGAGACCAACATTGTTTGTTTAGTTTAGTATTTTAGATCTGTGTAAAGATAGTGTTGATATGCTCAAGTACACACACAAGTTTTCAATATGTTTGGTCTTGGTTTTCGGCTTAACTGGTTTCGGTTTTCATATATATGGTTTTCATGGATAGATAGAATCAAAAAACAAGTTTGCATAGTTTAATGTATATTAGATTTGATTTATATACATTTATGCTTCACTTATTTAGAAAACTTACTTTGATAGTCCTATTTCATGAGTTGTAGTTTTGTATTTAAACAAACTTATTTTTGGATTTCATGTCAAAATCATAGATATATATCTTTATATGTATATTGGATTCTATCCATATACAATATGCTTCAAAGTTGATTAAATATCATGTTTTTGTATTTACATGAGTTATGGAGAAACGGATTTCCATTTCAAAAATCCAACTTTGGAAAATGCCGATTTTGGTTAAGACAAAATTTCAATATCACAAAAATAGTTCAAATCGTTTATAATATGTGTTGAAATTTAGTCACACATACTTGTATTTCAAAGATCTTTAAGAACTTATTTTGTTGAATTTATGTGATTTTATGGATTTAATTGAAATTAAAAGACCAAGTTTTAATCCCTATTTTAGTTAGACCTAGCCTTCTGCCCGTCGACCGCTCCAGAAGTCGGTCGCCGAGCGGTCGACCGATGCGCACAAATGTGCACAGCCTGTTTTGGCTGGAGGGCCGGTCGACCGACCCGGTCGACCGCTAGAAAGCTTTGCTCTTTGAAATTGCCCCGGTCGACCGGCAGAGAGCCTCTACTCTCTGTTTCTAGGCCTCGAGCGGCCGGCGGTCGACCGATAGCACAACGGTCAGAAATCTGACTGTTGGCCGGTCGACCGGGCGGTCCTGATAGCAAAAAAAAAAATGCTGTCTTGGCCCAACAGCTAGTTTTGTTTTGGGTATAAATACCCACTCCTTGGGCTGTTTAACATAACAATTTCAGGAGCAAAAATTCCCATATTCTTTAGTTTTTTAGCCACAATTTCAAAGAGTTTTGGGCTTAAAGATTTATTCTTTTTTTTTTTCAAGGGTTGAAAAATTCAAAGAAAAATAGAGTATTTGGGATTTTGGCTTTGATCTTCATTTCAATCTTATTCTATAGTTTTTTCCCAAGTTTTTTCTTTGTGTTTTGATTTCCAAACACCTTGATTTTTCACACTTGAGCTGTCTATCTATCCTCTATTAGGATCTTGTTTTTGGTGAGAAAATTGATTTGTGGTCTTTGTGATCACCAAGAGTTGTAACCCTTTCCTTTGCTTGTGGCTTTGTGTCTTTCCCTCTAAGTGTAGAGGAGGTTGTGCAATTGGGTTTGTTGATATCCCTCTAAGTGTAGAGGTGATTGTGGTTGTTTGGCTTTAAGCCTTATCCCTTTAGTGAGAGGTGATTGTTGTTTGGCTAAGTGCCCATCCCTCTAAGTGTAAGGTGATTGTTGTTGTGCCTTGCTCGTGTGTATAGAGGTTGTATTTATGGAGAGAAGAGTTGTGTACTCCAAAATTGTATTACCCAATCCTCAGTGGAGGTTCCCTGTATGGGAAGTCCTGTGTAGACGATATAGTGGAAGTCCTTCTGTGTGAAGGCGGGACGTAGAGTAGTGACTCGAACCTCGAAACATATCTTTGTGTTTGCGATTGATCCACTATCCCTAAACTCTCTCTTATATTGTGCATTGCATCATATTGTTCATATCATATATATGCTTGGGTTTGATTGTGTGCCATACTTGTGTTTACTAAGAGAGCTTCATATAGCACCTTAACTCTTATTTAGAGGAATTTATAGGAGATAGTCTAGAGCCCTTCAACGGGAATTCGGCTACACTCTTTGGTTACCTATGTGTTGCAATTTGTTTGTTCTGTTTATTGTATTTTTTATTATAATTGTCATGTATTTGCATATACCGCCTTACCCTATTCACCCCCCTCTAGGTATACTTTCAATGCATAGTTTAGAAAACATTCTTAGGTGATTATTTGCTCTTTGAATGTTACTTTTCTATATATTGCACACTTTACACAATCAATCTTAAGGGCAAACCTAAAATAAGATAAAGTGGAGAAGTCATTACCCTTCCTTAGCTCACAAATCATCTCCAAGCACGCACAACCTAAGCCTAATTTAAAATCTAATAAACGTTGGCCTTAGGGACATCTTGAACTCTTAGGAGATTATCCTAAGGGGGAAGGTGTTAAATTTTGACTTCTGTCAATCAGTGTCTAAGGACAGGGATTGAGGGGCGAAACCCCGAAAGCTGGTGGTTTAGCTTAATTAGGCCCGTCGCTTTTGCGCGGATACCTCTCACCAATCTTCCCTGGCCTGGCTAATTAGCTTGTGATCAAAGTCTACATTATACTTCCTGTGGACAATCAACAAGTTAGGAGTTGTCTTGGTCAAGGTTACCTTAGACTAGGCTTGGTTGTTTCTTCTTGTTGACTATTAGTGAACTTGTTTGTGATAGTGTTTGAATATGCAAGTGTGGTCAAGAGACCCATATTCATCTAGGTTAACTAAAACACATCACCACCTAAGTTTAAACCAAGATCAGCATCCGGTTATGGCTCAACCGACGTCTTTGTAGTAATAGGTTCTATCCCATTAAAACTATGCTTCCATCTTGCATCCAACTTCCATCGGTTGGTGAACATAATTTTGAGCTCAAGCCTCAGTTCATTAACATACTCTCCAAGTTTCATAGCTTAGAGTCCGAAGATGCTTTCTTCTTCATAAGAGAGTTTGAGGAAGTATGCTTAATGATGAAAATCTCACATCTTGTAGATGATGCTATTAGGTTGAGATTTGTCCCTTTGCTCTTAAGGACTTAGCCAAGAAATTGCTTTATAGCTTAGCGGCCGGCTCTATCACATCCTAGGATGGTTTCATCTTCTTGAAGAATTCTATTCAATTCATAAGACCGCTCTCATTAGAAAGAACATCATGCAGTTCAAGAAAGAACCTAATGAACCATTTTGGAGTACTTTGAACGTTTCAAAGACCTTCTTGTCCAATGTCCTCATCATGGAATAGAGAAATGGCGACAATGCTAAATTTTTGTGATGGTTTAGACTACTCAACGAAGACCCTCTTAGAAACCATGTGCCAAGAGGAATTCTTGCAGAAGGATGAGAATGAAGGATGGGATTTATATGAGGATCTAGCTGAAAAGACCATCCACTGGAACCAACTACTGAAAACTCTAGGAATACAAACTCTATCTCTTTAAAAGGAGGTCTCTATTCTATTGAATCATCCATAGCTGCTGAGGTTAGAATTACAAAACTAGCAAGAAGACTAGAAGCTTTAGAAACTAAGGAACCAGTCCAGTCAATCAAGTCAGCCCAAACCAATTTCCAACTCCGGGCTGTACTTACTGTCAAGCCATGAATCATGTGTTTAAGGAATGTCATGTGTTTCAAGCTCAACAACACTTTTCAGAACCAATGAATGCGGCCTTTTCATGACCCAACAATAATCCTTATGCACCAACATATAATCCTAACTGGAGAAATCACCCGAATTTCTCATGGAGTCAAACAACAATGACCACTCATGGTCAAATTATGCAAGCCACTTCCATCATTCTAATAATTCTTTCAATCATCAACCCACTTTTTCTAATTACCATCATAATTTTCCCAACCATCCGCCCAATTTTCAAATTATCAACAAAGCTTTTCCAACCAAGCTCCACAATCTTCCTTCCAGAATCCGCAACTTGAAAGGAGAATGACTGGCTTTGAGAGAAAATGGAAAGGTATATGAGAACCAAGATTTCCTCATGCAAACAATACGGAGGCTAGAGGTTCAAGTGAGCCAATTAGCCAATCCACAGAATGAGAGGCAAAATGGTACCTTGTCCAGTCAGCCAGTAATGAATCCTAGGAATTCTCAACAAGCTCATTTGGCTGAGGATCATCATTGAATCAATATAATGTTGTTCATACATTGAGGTCGGGATTGGGTGATCTTAGTCAAACTCGAGTCACTATCCAACTAGCTAACCGTCAGTGAAAGTTCCCAAGGGAAAAATTAATGATGTCCTTATCTGAGTTGGGAAGTTTATCTACCCTGTTGATTTCATAGTTCTAGAGACACACCTGTGTCCAATCCTAGGGCTCAAACTCCTGTTATCTTAGGGCGACTATTCCTTGCTACTGCCATGCCATTATCAATTGTAGGAATGGGTCCATGAGGTTAACCTTTGGGGACATGACTAGAGAAGTTAATGTCTTCAACCTAAAAAAGCAACCCCGTGACGTTGTGGATCAAACATTTGAAGTCTACCTCATTGAGAACTTGATAAGTAAATAAGGAAGAATTGGAATTAGAAACTGGGTGTGACTTCGAGTTAGAATCTGGTGACTTTAACCTTTATCAGGTTGTGAGTCTGCTATGAATTAGGCTTTGAACCATATTTCACCAAATGTGGATCCAATAAATTTGACTCATCCTTCTAGTGAGCCTCTCCCTTCCTTACATTGAAAGCCTTACCTGCGCATCTTAAGTACGTCTATCTAGGCGAACAAGAGACCTTTCTGTCATTATTGCCTCCTATTTAAATGACGGGTAAGAAGAAGATCTTAAGCAAACTCTAAAAACATAGGGAAGTTATTGGTTGGACTATGACCGATATAAAGGGATTGAGTCCAACCATAGTTCAACATGGCAT
Organism: Agave tequilana; assembly: GCA_038442645.1. Taxonomy (NCBI): domain Eukaryota; kingdom Viridiplantae; phylum Streptophyta; class Magnoliopsida; order Asparagales; family Asparagaceae; genus Agave; species Agave tequilana. The sequence goes on along the minus strand of JAVJIF010003611.1, from coordinate 83,904 downwards.
TCATCGCAATGAAGATGCAACACCAAAAAGAAACCTGCAGTATAGGTTAAACCCTATAATGCAAGAGGATGTTCATGCTGAAATTGTTAAACTCTTAGGCAATCATTTCTGATAGCCAATGGGTCAGTCTTGTCCACGTGATTCCAAAGAATCCGGTTTCACAGTAGTAGAAAACGAGAACAAAGAGTTGGCCAAACTCGACTTCCCACGAAAATTCAAGTTTGCATTGACTATATGAAGCTTATTGCAGCAACTCGTAAGGACCATTTCCCTCTCCCCTTCATTGACCAAATGCTTGAATGTTTGGCGGGCCACGAGTATTACTATTTCTTGGACGATTACTCGAGGTATAATCAGATTCCTATTGCTCCTGAGGACCAAGAAAAGACTACGCTCACATGTCCATTTGGGACATTTTCTTATCGTCGAATGCCTTTTGGCTTGTGCAATATCCCATCAACGTTTCAACGTTGCATGTTGAGTCTTTTTCTGATATGGTAGAACGATTCTTAGAAATCTTCATGGATGATTTCTCCCATCTACGGAGATTCATTCACTCAATGTCTCTACTATTTACAACTTGTCCTCCAACGTTGTGCTGAGAAAAATGACACTAAACTGGGAGAAATGTCACCTTGGTAAGACATGAAATTGTCTTGGGTCATGAAATCTCCAAGAAAGGAATTGAAGTGGATAGAGTCCAAGATTGAGATTATTGCTAAGCTTCCCATGCCCAAATGCGTGAAGGATATTTGATCCTTCTTAGGACACGCCGGTTTCTACCGAAGATTTATCAAAGATTTTAGCAATATGCTAGACCCTTGACTAATCTATTAGCTAAGGATGTGTCCTTCACTTTCAATGATGAATGTATAAATTCTTGGGAGAAGCTTAAAAAGAGCTTATTTCTGTACCAATCATATCTGTACCGGATTGGTTTAAGCTGTTAGAAATCATGTGCGACGCTTCTGATTTTGCAATAGGCGCTGTCCTAGGACAACGCATTGATAACAAGCAGCACGCGATTTACTACTCTAGTAGGACTCTCAACGATGCTCAAATGAACTACACTACTGCTGCGAAGGAATTCTTGGCAGTAGTATTTGCCTTAGAGAAATTTCGTCCCTACCTACTAGGGTCGAAAACCATAATTTTCACCAATCATTCTATGCTTAGGTACCTCATGATGAAGAAAGGATGGTAAGGCCCGACTCATTCATTGGATCCTCCTTCTTCAAGAATTTGATCTCGAGATTTGAGATAAGAAAGGTGTAGAAAATGTCGTTGATGACTATCTCTCGCGTATCCCAAAATCTCCATGCAACGAATTACCCATAAATTATGACTTTCCTGATGAAAAACTCTTAGTGGCTCTTAGGGAACCTGGTTTTGCTGATATAGTGAATTACTTTGTTACAAACCAAACTCCATCTCATTGTCTAAAAATGATATATACCGGGTCTTATCTCAAGTCCGGTATTTCTTTTTGGAGGAATTGTATCTTTTTAAGTACTATTCTGACAATTTATTAGGAGATGCATTCCCGATGAAGAGATTAAGAGTGTTTTATCCTTCTGTCACGAACTTGCATGATGAGACGGAAACTTTGGTCCCCGCAAGACTGTTGAAAAGATGCTGCAAAGTGGATTCTATTGGCCTACTTTGTTAAGATGCTTATGAATTTTGTAAGATGGGCCCTAGATGCCAGATGGTAGGAAGGATCTCGAAATGAGATATGATGCCCCTCAGCCCAATTCTAGAAATAAACTCTTTGATGTTTGGGGCATCCACTTTATGGGTCCATTTTCTAATTCATTTAGAAACCAATACATATTGGCTGCTGTGGACTATGTGTCCAAGTGGGTAGAAGCCATTTGATTGAGGTACAACCTGCACACAAAATACGAAATTATAGAACTTAAGAAAAGAAGTGTGCAAGTGCTCAATTCTTCCGCTATAGCAAGTAGCTATGCGGGTCGTGATCCACAAGGAGGGTTTGCGATGGAAGCTTTACAGTTCTTTATTGAAATCGTTAAGAAAATAAGCAAAAGTTTCTCTGTTTTAAAGTTATAAAAATGAAAAAAGAAAGTATAGTTAAAGTTGTAGAAAATGGAAGATGAAGAAGTTGGAAAAATCAGAAAACATAAAAGCGACTATGTACAATGAAGTGGAGAGAAGAATGAAAACGATTTGAAGAAGTGGTTGGTGATCTAAACTAAGAAAGAAAAGAAAAGAAGTAAAGAAAAGTGAAGAGATACTTACCTAGGTTGATTGATGACTTACTTGGAAACCTTTTTGCAAGTTCTACCTTTTTGCTTCGTAGGCGTTCAACGCATAGATCATAAACTCGAGCTCGGTCCCCGTGCACATTATATCGTCAAGCATAAGAAGAACGAAGTGATGCGGATCTTGAAAGAGGAGAACGTCTTCATGAACTATCGCTGGCTCTCACGTAGCTTGGTTATACTTGCTTTGGAATTCACTTGTACACTCAACAAAAATACAACCAAGGTAAAGTAGAAGAGGAAGAGGAAAGCAAAACAAATGTAAAGTAAAGCAGAATAGAAAACAAACAAAGCATTTACCTTTATTACTTGCTGAGACAATGACAGAAAGGAGTAGGGTACATCGTCGGTGTCACTCTCAACATCAGCCCCTCTCTTACTTACATGAATCTTCTTCTACCCTAAGTTACATAAAAATTACATAACAAGAAAAGAAAAACCTAAACTACAAAGAATTAAAACTAGGCTAAATCCTAATCTGCCTTGGCCTCCAATTTCAGCACAATAATTGCCTTTTATAGGCCAAAAACCCAACAACCAGAATCCGGGGAGGTCGGGGAGCAAACGCTCCCCCTAACTCCCCAAGATTGCCGCAGAAACGCGGCCCAAGCCGCGTTTCGCGGCCAGGGTGCGGCCAGATGGCCACACCCTGTTGGTGGGTCTCTCCGGGGTTTCTTCTGGCTTTATCCTTTGTTGGTTTTGTCGTTTGAGCTCCGGATTCTGACAAAATGGCCTTGGATTCTTGGCTTTAACCGATCGATTCTGAGAGGATTCTTCTCAACCGGTTTCAACCTCTTGATTTTGCCCTGATTTTGTGTGTGTGAATTAATTCTGATTTAATTCAGAATTCTGGTGGGCTTTTGGGCTCATTTCTCTTCATCTCCTTAAGGATTGGGCCTGCAAATAAATTAAACAAATAATTAGGACAATGCAGGCTTTTATTCTAAAATAAGTATGGAAATGTGACATTAAATATGCAACATTAGCAACCAATCACCATCCAAGTAGAACTAATGATAACAAAGTTGTCATAAAGTTTTTAAAAGAGAATATTTCTCAAGCTTCGGAACGCTATCATTAGTGACAATGGTACTCATTTTTGCAATAGATCGTTTGAGCTCTTATGTGAAAGTTGTTGGCCCAGAGGCCTTCCACTCTAGTTTTGATGATGATTAACTCATGTAGTTATGTTTACTAATAATCTTGTGATGTTTAGTTTAGAAACTTAACCAAGATATTAGTAGATGATTAGCTTCAACAAAGGTGTTCTGGAGCTTCTCACAGGGTGATTCAAGAGCCCGAGCGACAAAGTCATATCTAGCACTCGTTGGAGTCAAGCTCGGTGGATCACGTTTGGATCGAGTCGACTTAGAGACGGCGACTTCAGTACATAGTTTAGATTTTGTTTCTAGATTCATTGTAAAGACTAGATAGTGTGATATGCTCAAGTTCACAACACACACACTTGTTTCTAGTTTTCATGTTTATTAGTTTTTGGTTTTGGTTTAACCGATCTTGGTTTTCATGAATAGATAGATTCAAAACAAGTTTACAGGGTTTAATGTACATTCGATTTGTTCTATATACATGCATGCTTCAACTACTTAGACAAACTTATTTGATATGCCTATTCATGTATTTAGGTTTTGTATTTTTAACAAAACTTATTTTCGGATTTAATATAAAAAACATGGGTATATATCTTTCATGTATATTGGATTATATCCATATACAACATGCTTCAAGTTGTTTAAATATCATGTTTTGTAGTTGGATGAGTTTTGGAAAAATCGGATTTCCATTTGAAAAATTTAAGTTTTAGAAAATACAGTTTTTCGTTTTCGGAAAAATTTCTAAGTCACAAAAAGAGTTCAAAATATTTGTAACTTGGTTTGATTTTTACTCAAACAAGTTTGTATATCAATGTATTATACTGAACTTATTTTTGTGGATTTTTAGAGATTTTATGGGAATTATTTGGTAATTAAAAACCTAGTTTTCTGATCCTTTAAAAACCTGCCAGGCTCTGGCAGTCGACCGACCGGTCGACCGGACCAGGAGCCGGTCGACCGGAACGATCGATCGGACATGCACGAGACGTGCACAAAGGCCATTGGGTTTGGCCGGTCAACCGTGCGGTCGACCGACTGAAGTCCCCTTACTCTCAGGTAAGGACAGCGACCGGTGGTTATCAACGGTCAAATTTTGACCGTCGGTCGGGTCGACCGGCCGGTCGACCGGATGGTCAAGTCTGACCAAAATTGCTGCCAATGGCTACTTTTTTTAAAGGGGCTATAAAAACCCCATTTGTGGGCTGTTTTGAAAAAGACTTTCAAGAGCAAAAATTCTCCCCTTCTCTAGTGTTTTTATAAGTTTTAAAAAAGAGTTTTAAAGCTTCAAAGACTTCATCTTCATTGTTTTAAAAGTGTTATGTTATTTCAAAGAAAATAGTCTTTTGGGAATTGTTTTTGATCTAAAAATTCTATATCTTTTTGGAGAGTTTCCCAAGTGATTTTCTTTGTTAAAAACACTTTGTTTTCCACACTTGAGCTTATCATTCTATCCTCTCTATAGGATCCTTGTTTTTGTGGAAAAGAATTGGTTTGTGATCTTTGATCACTAAGTTGTAAACCCTCCTACTTTGTGTTATCCTCTTGTGTAGAGGTTGATTTGTGGAGTGGTGGCTTTGTGCCCTATCCCTCTAGTGAGAGGTTGATTGGTTGGCTTTGTGCCCATCCCTCATTTGTGAGGTTAATTGAGTTTGTGGTGGCTTTGTGCCTAGCCTCTAGTGAGAGGTTGTGTTGTAAAGAGAGGAGTTGTGTACTTCCGGTGATTGTATTGCCCCAAATCCTCAGTGGAGGTTCCCTGTGTGGGAGTCCTTTGTGGACAGAGTTAGTGGAAATCCTTCTATGTGAAGGCGGGGACGTAGAGCTATGTGCTCGAACCTCGAAACATATTCGTGTGTTTGCGTTTGATCCATTGTCTCTCTAACTCTCTCTCTTTTATATTGTGCCTTGCATCATTTCATATTGCACATTATACTTATATGCTTGGCTTGTTTGTGTGTGCCTCACTTGTGCTTAACCACGAGAGCTTCATATAGCGCCTCAACTCTTATTCAGAGGAATCAAGAGGAGTTAGTCCAGAGTCCTTCACCGGAATTCGGCTACACTCGTTGGTTGCATTAAGTGTAGTTGCAATTAGTTTTTAATTTTCGCATTTAGTTCATTAGATTAGCCGTACACCTATTCAACCCCCTCTAGGTGTACTTTCAATAAAGTATGCCATAACTCACAAGTTATCCACACCTTATCATCCTCAAACTAATGGGCATGTTGAGGTTTTCAAAAGACAAATTAAGCTTATTTTGGAGAAAATTGTGAATCAAAATCGGAAAGATTGGTCCACCAAACTTGTAGATGCCCTCTGGGCCTACAAGACCGCTTTCAAGACGATTCTTGGGATATCTCCTTATAGGTTAGTCTTTGGGAAGGCTTGGCACCTACCCGTTTGAGTTAGAGCATCAGGCCTTATGGGCAATCAAGCAGCTAAATTTTGACTTGACTAAGGCCGATGACCTTCGGAAATTATAAATTTCCGAATTAGAGGAGTTGAGAAATGAGGTCTATGAAAATGCTAAGATCATTAAAGATAGAGTTAAGATTTTTCAAGATAAACACATCATAAGGAAAATATTTTTTCCTAGACAAAAAAACCCTATAATTTTAGGCTTCATCTTTTTGTAGGAAAACTAAAATCAAGATGGACTGGGCCATTCGTTGTAAAAATCGTGTTTCCACACGGTGCTGTAGAGATCAGTGACACCAAGAAAGGAAATAACTTTAGGTAAATGGTCAACGCCTTAAACCTTTCTAGAATCGGTGTCGGTAAATGATACACCTATGGGACTTTTTGACCCAGTGTATCAGTAACTTTCCTCTTTTACATTCAATTTCATGCATCTATACATTTCTTTCATACATTGGGGACAATGCATGAGATAAGTATGGGGGAGGGCTCTAACATGACTAATATAACTAAAAAAGAAAGAAAAATATAAAAAACTTTTTGAAAGAAAAGAACAATATTTTGATATATTTTTTGTAAGAAATTAAGTCAATTTTAAGTAATAGGAAAATCATAATTAGGATTTCTTATACTTAGTCAAAATAAGATGACTTGTTTGATTTTCAGGGTTAGGGAGAAAATTGTGAAAGTAATTTAGTCTTGATCTTTACCTTAAAGAAATATACACACTTTATACACTTACACACTTAGGGTTCAAAACAAAGATTCTTATGCCTTATAATATGTGTGTGTGTGTGTGTGTGTGGTGTGTGTGTGTATTCAAACTTATCTAATCATCTTTTGCATAAATACCAAGGCTTGCTTAGGCCAAAGCATTTATTTTTCATAGATACACACACACATATATTCTGATTAAGCTGGGTATTTGTGCCTCATGAAGCATTAGTATTCACGCCTAAAATGGGTACATTTTATAAATAAAAACCCTTGGTTTCGTTGTTTACTTGAGTGTTTAAGTCCTTAGGGTGTTTTCTCACCTAGTGCCCCTAAGACTGTTCGGTTTTGGTGTCACCGACTAAAGGCTCGTTACATGGGCAGACTAGAAAGCCTAATGGAATTGAGGAATAAATACCACCAAATATAAAAATAAATAAGGCATAAGAGTTGAAGTTAAAGAACCCTTAGTAAAAACTTTACGGTCACGAAGGTGCATATAACTTAGGATAAAGTAATAGACTAGATGAGAAATACAATTTGACTGCTTATTTTGATTGATGACATGTTTTTGAATAGAGACTAAGTTTTAGGAATGAAAAGTTTAATTTTTCTATAACTTATAGATTAGTGAACTCTTTCTTTATGGATTTTGTGGGTGCAATCTACTGAAAACCCTCATGAAATAAAACTCGTCCCCTAAGGGTAACCAAGAAGTTTAACGGCTTGTTGCACATGCTCAGTGCAATCGAATGACCTGCGAAAGTGGTCTAATAATTGATTAGGATTAGTTTTGATATTTTGCTTGAGGGCGAGCAAAAGATAGGTGCGGGGGTGTGATCGGTCACATATATTGCATATATAGTGTCACATTATCATGTTTATTGTCTAATAAATCCTTAATAAGTTTTATTTCTTTATAAAAATGCAAGCCCATTGCTAAAGGAAAGGGAAGAGAAACGATCCCAAAAGCCCATCAAAATTCTGATTTAATTTAGAATTAATTTAAAATCAGAAAATCAGTGTAGATCATGGCAAATCAGAGAAGTTAAAAACCGGTTAAAACAAATCTTTCCAAATCAATTGGTTAAAGCCAAAGATCAAAGACAGTTTCGTCAAATTCAGAAGCTAAAACGGGAAAACTAGTAAAAAATAAGGGAATTCACTAAACCAGGGATCACCACCCCTGGGTGTGGCCACCTGGTTCTGCAGCTTTGTTGAGGTGGTTGGGGAGCGTTTGCTCCCCCTATCTTCATACGCTCTCCCCCATTTCTCTATAAATACTGCATTTTTCAGAGAAGAAGAGACCGGAAATTAGTTTAAGTTTTCTCTTTATTTTTAGGGTTTCTATTCTTTGTATATAGTATTTAGAAATTGTATCTCTATTTTTTTAATTTATAGTTCAGTCCAAATACCAGTGAGAGAGAGAGGAAAAGAGTGATTTTAACCTGAAGTTGAAGTGACATCAATAAAGGATCAAAATTTCTCTTCTTCTTCAATTTATGGATATATTTCATTTCATTAACATGTCTTGCTTTACCTTAATTATGAGTAGCTAAATTTATTTTTCTGGGATCACTATCATCTCTCTTCGATCCCTCTCTTGTTTTGAATGATTTTGATGTAAAGAAACTAATTAAATCATATGTATGCCTTAAACTAAGCTTTTCTTCTTTGAAAGTGTTCTTGAAGGCACATGAGGATGGGTTTGGATTTCTAAACTTCTATTTTTTAAAAACATCACTTGAACTTGTTTTTATTTCATACTTGAAAGACAACTTGATGATCATTCAGTTCAAGATGAATTCTTAAGAAAAAGAGTTAACTTTTTCAAGCAATCTTATTTGCTTTGCTTAAGACTTTCGAAAACTCAAGCTTAAGTTTTTTGCCTATGATCAAGTTGAGGTACTGAGAAGTTTAAGAGAAGAATATATCGTTGAGTAGTAAGATAATAAGCCCAGATCTTTTTCATATATTAAAAACAATAAATCAATCTTCAAGCCTTTTTAAAGATCATCTTTTTCAAAGCCTTCTCTAAGTTTTTAATTTTTCTTTTAATCACTTCCTTACTCTCCATTCTCTTTTTAACATTACAAAAAAAATATCGACACCATTCTTTGCTTTTAAACAAAAAATCAAAAAGCTTCCATCGCATTCCTCCTCGTGGACACGACCCGTTAGCCCAAAGCTAGTAATTCTCACTGCTTTCACTTGCAATCAGTGATTATGTGTTTAGATGTAGTTTTCGTTAAAACTTGTGTTTATACTTGTACAAATAGTGAGCTACACTTGATTATTATGTTTATATACTTCATTGCTCATTTGTACTCATTACATGTACTTGCATAACTTAGTTTTGATGATTCTTACATTTATACTTATTTTCTCTACTTTTGTACTTGCGTAGCTTCATATATATGTTATTTTTGTCTAAAACTAATAGATATACATGTATATCTTTGAGTCACTTGCCTTCATGATGCAAAATTCTATTATGGACTCATTTGTGTTGGGATATGTATGTATACTTTTAGTTTCGACAAAACATACATATACTTGAAGCTTGTTTAGTCTTGATGAAAATTTTAGTTTTGATGTTTTTCATGTTTTTGGAAAAGAATTTTCATTTATTAAGCTTAATTGCCTTATTTTCATGTATATGGTTCTTACATGACTTTTGTACTCCTTATATCTTTTATTTACTCATGGTTTTGATTCATGAGCCTATATGTGCTTCATAGATTTTTGAGTGTCAATTCTCGTGTAATTTTCATATATTATGAAATATATATTTATTTTATTCCTTACTTGAAGAATTTTGTACTAGTTTTCAAAATTATCATAAAACTAGTTTCGTATTCTTAAATTGGTAGAATTTTCAAATATCTTAAAATATTTTCAAATCATATTTTTGAAAACCCCTACCAATCAAAGGGCGGTTGGTTGGGCGACCATGCCTTGTGTGCCTTATTGAACATCTTTTTATCATGCACACGATAAGGGTGGATTGATATGAGTTATACACATGATCTTCATTTTATTTCATTTTTGTATACTCATACTTGTTTTCTATATATGTATACTTCAAATTTCAAGTGGTATTTCCATTTTCATACATACATACATACATACATACATACATACATACATATATAATATATATATATATATATATATATATATATATATATTATTGTTCTTGTTTTACAGTGTCTTTACTTTTTTTTAAAGCAGTTTATGCTATGACTTAATTCTAAATATTAATCGGTATCTTTACAAGCTTATGCATTGATTTCAATTGGTATTAAAATGTATTTTATGTTTCACCTTCAATTGATATCAAAATCTACTATTGGTATCTTAAAAATTTGTTTCTCTTTTCAAAAAAGTTTTAAAGAAAAGAAAATATTTTTATATATAAAACGAAAGAAGAAAACCTATGTTAAAACTCTCCCCCACACCTATCTCATGCATTGTCCTCAATGTATGAATGAATGCATATATGTATGAAAAAGAAGAAAGGGAAGGAAAAATGTTACCCCAAGGTGGTGGTTCCGGTGGTGGTCTGATTGGGCCAAGCGTTGCTGCCTAATCTAAGTAACGTGAATTTGCAGAGAACCCACCTTTGATGACCTCTTTCATATTTAAATTTTACAACCCCTAGACTGAATAGAATCATGCAAGACCCTAACATTATAATCATCCCAATTATATGAACAATCTTGGAATATCATCTCGGAATCATTCTGTTCAATACCTAGGTCCAACAAAGAATGTGACTTGGTGGAATGGTTGACTTGGGCTCAAGAGTGAAATGTTCAGGAACCAATACTGACTCGGGAATATGACTCAAATCAAGTTTAGATTCGAGAGTCGAATTTAGTTCAAAGGTTGGGTCCTTATCAAAGAATTGAAATTCACATTCTTTTTCCATCAATGAAATGTGACTATCTAAAATTGGTGGTCAATTTCAAGCCTTATGGGTACATGAATCAATGTTGGCTCAGGTATTGGGTCCAATCGGGTAAGGATACTGAAGTCAATATAGATTCAAAAATTAAAACTAAATCACAAAGTTGTGGATCGAGTTCACATTAACAATCAAGTTCAAATTTCTTGAAGTGAAAAATTGCCAGTTCGTTAAAGGTTTGAGATTGGTTAAGTTCAAGTTTGGTGTGAAAAAAATCGAATCTTGGTTAAAGTCTCCAAGACACCATGATTCTTGGTTCCCATCAATATGGTTAGGGGAATTGGAAATGATCAAAAATTGAGTAAGAGAATTTTCTCATTCCTATCATTAATTGTACTAACCAAATGACCCATTTGTGCTTCTAACCTATTGAAGGAATCATTTTGGGATTGAGTATAATCATTTTGGGATAGATCATGGATTCTATACTCTTTTCTAAGTAAGTAGGTTCTTCTTGTTATTGTGAAAAATTGAGTAATAATCTTGAATTTGAAAATTTTGATGGGATTGTGAGTCTTTCATGTTTTGAACTTATCATTCGGACTCATGCAAGGCTTCTAGAATTTTTTTGTTCAAGACTTCCATCCTCTTTTTGAGATCAGATTTTTTTTCTTTATTGAGTGATCTTGATAAGGAGTATACAAAGTTGAATGTTGGTAAGATGGTTGATAAAATGACTTAGGAGAGTTGTATCCCCACTGACTCAGTAAAGAGTAGAGATAATTATTTAAGTCTTGTTTATAATATTGAGACTGAGGCATATGTTGATTCGGATAAGACTAATCTGGTATACTTGGTTGGTTAAAGTTATGAAATGTCAGGTTGGTGTTATCGGAAAAAGAGGTCGGGGTGTAATTGGATTACTATTAAAATTGAAAAATTGTTGTTATAATCCATTTCACACAAACAGACAAAAACAAAAAGAAAACAAACAAATAAACAAAAAAGAAAGAAAAATCTAGCCTATATTAGGGTAGACCTTAGACTTAGACGACTCCTAACTGGTTAGACTGTCAACCTTTGACACTGATTTTCCGATAAGTTAATCAGTCAGGTAGGGGCAAGAACAGTGGGACGTATTCGTGCCTGAGCAACGGGCCTAATTATGCCAAACCACCATTTTTGATGTTTCGCCTCTCAATCCCCAACCTTTGACACTGATTTGACAATAGTCAAACTCTAACAACTTTCTCCTTAAGTCAATCTCTTATTGAGTCCGAGATGTCCCTAAGGCCAATGTCTACTCAGTTTTAGTTAGGCTGGGTTAGTGAGTGAGGAGATAGTTTGTGGGCTAAGGAAGGGTAATAACTTTCGCACCTTATCTTGTTTAAGGATATGCCCTTAATTGTTTCGTGCAAGTATATAGCAAAATAAATATACTTAAGTATATGTATCACCCAAATGTGTTTCCTAAGCTACATGCAATACGCACATACCTTTGCTCCAATACTCCTCAACAGTAATATAAATGTAAACGAAATTAGACAAATGTCCTAATACAAAGTCTAAATTATTTTTAACATTTACAATCAACCAAGTTATTATTGAATTAAGAAAAGTGTGCAATATTAAACAAAAAAAGACCTAATAGCTGCAGAACCTGTACTTTTTAATGAAGAATCTCTGAAAAAAATCAATGAGTAGTCCTACAATACTGCCGCGCCCAACACGTTCACATTTCTGCAGCAAAACAATATATCCCTATGCTCTGCTTTCTTGAGCAGAGGCACAGGGTAGCCAAGGTATTTTCTGTAGCTGTCAGTTTTTTGAAATGAGTCCCTGCACATAGAAACAAAGAAGATAAATTAACTGTTAGTAAACTTAAAAACACTTATAGTCCCTCCCCGGTAATGACACTAAAATTTGATTGAGTCGAACCTGTGCACAAAAATATAAGTTTAGAAATTGATAATAGATAGTGCCAGGTTGCTCAATGCTACCATTATAGCAAGTGGCTACGCGGGTCATGATCCACAAGGAGGGACTATGGTAGAAGCGTTTAGTGAGTCTTACTTTCAAAGTTACTAGAACCGGTTAAATAGTTTTCTTCTTAGTTTTAGAAAAGAAAAAAAGAAGTTAATAGTAGAAGAGGAGGTGTTGTTGGTTGTATTTTGAAAAGAAAAGAAAATTTAAGCTAAAAGAAAGAAGAATAAAGAGAGAAGAAATGCTAGTTTTGAAGATGTGTTTCTAACCTAGGAAATAAAGAAAGAAATAACTTAAAAAATACTTACTTACCTTCTTGAAGCTTGCTTTACTTCTGATCCATATAGATGACTTATCTTGTCTTGAAGGCAATCATTGCGTGGCATATAGGATCTTCCCCATTCCTATCAATCTATCAAATGAAAGTACAAGCAAAAACTAAAAGCAAAAAATAATTCTATCTATTAGAAACAAATGTCCATCACCATAAGCCATCAGTGATACTTGCAAAGGCAAGGCATAATCGAGGCTATCAGAGTCATTTAGATTACAGTCAAGCAAGGAAGGTAAGCAAAGCAAAAATAATAATAAGAAAACAAGTTTTTGATTTAATAGAAAAAATGATGAAAGAAAGAAGAAGTTTACATTATTATCACTCTTAATAAAAAATCTCTCTCCTACCATGAATCTTTTCTCTAACCTAAGCTATAAAGAAAACATAAAATTACATAAAAAAAATCAAAACCTAAGTTAAACTACAAGCCTAAGCCTTATTCTAACTCTCTGCACTGTGGTACCCTTCTGCCTTTGAAAATGCCAATATTTATAAGAGAAATGAGATAAGGGAGAGCGTACGAAGATAGACGGAGCAAACACTCCCCCAGACTTAAAAGATTACCACAGAAATGTGGCTTTGGCCGCGTTTTCACGGCCTGGACCTGGCCAGGTGGTCTAATAAGGGGGTTCGTGTGGCTGGGATTCTTCTATATCTCCTTTTGTCCATTACTGTTTTGAGCTCTGGCTTTAGCGATATCTCCGTTTATCTTCAGCTAACCAAATGGGTCTTCAAAAATCTGTTTTTTAATTGATTTTTAACTGGGATTATCTTCTCTGATATACTCTGTTTTAAGATAGAATTGCTTCTAAACCTCAAGATTTGAGTAGATCTTCGCTGATTTGCTTGAGTTAAAACCCCTATCTTTAAATCTTTGGATTTAATTGGATAAACTGGCCCATTTCTCTTTTTCTTCATTATTACCCACACACACCATTAGAAATTAAAATAAATTAAATAGCTGAGTTTTATTACAAAATAAATGAGGAAATGTTACATTAAATATGCAATGCACGTGTACGATCATGCACACGGTGAAGCCACACTCACGACGAAGCTAACACACATGGTGAAATGGCGTATGAACGCTCTGCAATCACACATGATGAAGCCGCGCTGCGATAAAGCTAAACACACGCGACGAAGCGGCGTATAGCTCTAACGCATGCGACGAATTTATGCTCGGGCGAGTTTGCGAAAAAGTGCTGAGCTCGCCTCCCAGTGGTGGAGCTATTATAGAAACCCAGAGGGTTTAAGTACAAAAACTTTAGTATAACCGAAAGCTAAGCCCGAAGGGTGGAGAATAGCCCGGAAGATGAGCCCGAAGGTAGTGCCCGAAGGAAGGGCTACCATGAAAGGTCGATCAAATCCATAATAAATCCGGAATACAAAGCAGTACAAATAAATATTGGAGATCACCTATGCTATTACAGGTATTCATCACACCAATACAAATCCATCTATCCACATAAATACAAATACACAGTCCATAGATATACAAATACAGTCTCAGAAATACAAATGCATCCGTCAAAGCGGGTAACACACATAAAGTAAGAACTACTCGCCTAAGGCCACTGAACATGCCACGAAATCCTAAAACACTGAAAAACTACACACGTGCATTCGTTATGAGTGAGAAAATGAAGAGAGGAGAGAGGAGAGAGAATCAAACAGAAGAGAGAGGGGGATGGTCACGCATGGCCAGGTTGTGGGCCCAGGCTGGCCTGTGTGCGGCCCTTAGGGAGGAGGCCACCAGATTTTGGAGGGGAGAGGGGAGGAAGTTAAGATGGAGATGTGGTGGTGTTTGATTTTGGTGAAGGAGTTTAGAGGAGATGGCGAAGGAGAGGGATTTTGAGGTGGTAATGTGGAGATGAAGAAGGTGATGATGGTGGTGGCTTAGGGTGGTGGAAGTGGTGGTTATTGGTGGTGGAATCAGAGGAAAAAGATGGTGGTGTTAGTGGAAATTTGAGAGGAGGAGGTGGTGTTTTGGTGGAAAAGGAGATGGAGATAGTGGGGGGTTTGGGGACGAGAATGGCTGGAGTTTGCCACTGGCGTAGGGGCCGACCGGCAAGAGGTGGCCAGAGGTGAGGAGAGCCGCCGCCGGTGCTTGAAGGAGAAAGATGAGTAGTGAAGAGATATAGAGAGATATAGAGAGAGTGAGAGAGAGAGGATCTTTGGTGGAAGGGGATTTGGTGCTTGGCCGGAGTTGTCAGGGGGGACCCGGGTTATCACCGGTCATGGGCTCACCGAAGAATCGAGTTCGGTGGTGGTGGCCGGCTTGGATAAGAGAGAGGGAGGGTGAGAGGGAATTGGAAGTGAGAGAGAGTAGATGAGAGGGGGAGAGAGAAATTGAAGAGAGAGAGAGAGAGATTGTGGGGGAGAGAGAATTTGGAGAGAGGGAGGAGCTCTATGTCAGCCGAATGAAAGAGGAGGGAAGAAAGGAAAAAGAAAAGGAAAAGAAAGAAGGAAAGAAGAAGAAGAAATAAAATGGTGGAAGGTTGTAGAAGGTAGTGGAAGTTAGTTGAAGATGGTGGAAGAAAAAAGTAAAGAAAAGAAAAGAAAACAAAAGAAACTAAAGGAAAGGAAAAGAAAAAAGAATAGAGAAAAGAAAAAAGAAAAAAATACCCGTGCCAAACTTCAGATTTGGGAAAATAAAATCTAGGTCTGATATCTAGGTTTGACTCTGAGTCCAAAAATCTAGGTCTGATATCAAATAATAATATAGATAATCATAAAGTAAAAATAAATATGGGGAAAATAGCAAAATACGATCAAAAATTAGGATACATATTTGGGTACATATTCCAGGGACAGGATGTACAATCTACCCACCTCACAGAAATTTCATCCTCAAAATTTCAATAAGGAGGGGATAAATGCAGAAAAGATAGAGATGAAGATTATACCAACTAAGATATGAATAACCGAGGGTAACACTCACAAATAGACTGAACAATAATCTCGAAACCAAACATCTTCAGCACTTCCTACCATATAAAGCTTCAGACGGTGCCATATTAATACTGGCCTGATATCTAATAATAAGAGAATTCTACTAGAACTTCAATAGACTGACCTACTCTGAATAATATGAAATGAGCTAACTTGATGAGATGATCAATAGTCACCCATACTGTTTAACACTATACCTCTGGCATATCTTTTTGTCAAGTTAACATTACACCTCTGACAAATCGCTTTCCGAATTCCTACGAAGTTCTTTTTGTCACGTTAACATTACACCTCTGACATATGATCTTCTATGGAATTCATTTTCTAGCTCCCCAGCAAGTTCCTGAGTCCCATTCAGTCCTTGGTGGACTTTTCGGGTTGTCACGTTAACAATATACCTCTGACAATTTCTTCCAAATCCCATCCAAATTTTGAGCTTGGTGGCTTCTTAACTGTTATGTCATCGCGACCTCTGAACCGGCAGATAGCCAAGACTCATCCTTCAGTACGGCAAGGACTATTTCTTTATCATCATACGATAAATTTTGAGCTTGGTGGCTTCTTAATCGGTTATGTCATTGCGACCTCTGAACCGGCAGATAGCCAAGACTCATCCTTCAGTCCGGCAAGGACTATTTCTTTGTCATCATACGACAAATTTTGAGCTCGGTGGCTTCTTAATCGGTTATGTCATTGCGACCTCTGAACCGGCAGATAGCCAAGACTCATCCTTCAGTCCGACAAGGACTATTTCTTTGTCATCATACGATAAATTTTGAGCTTGGTGGCTTCTTAATCGGTTATGTCATTGCGACCTCTAAACCGACAGATAGCCAGATCCCATCTTTTAGTCCAGTAAGGACTATTTTCTCAAATGGATGCAATACAACTTGAAAGCAAGAATTCAAAAGCTAAAACAAGTTGGAAATACAACAGGGGAGTCAAAATAAAATCATTTTTATTGATTCCAAAAGAGGGATACATGAATGTACAGATTACAAGCTATGACGGCGCTTCATAGGACTTGATCCATTCTTCAAGAGTGGCCAGCCTAGTCTTCCTCTCTTCAGTAGCCCTGGTAAGCGCCTGCGACCTCAACTCGGCCTCATTAAAGCTCACCGTCTGGGCCAAACGAGCTTCAATTTCAATCAAGGTTGCCCTCTATGCTAGCTCCTGCCGCAAGACTTCGTCATTCTGGGCCTTAAGCTATTCAAGCCGAGCAGTTTCTTCAAGACGCACTGGTTCAGCCTTGGACAAAAGGAGATTAGCCTTCCTGATCATTTCCTTGGCCTTTGCAATTTTATCCTCAACGTCAAGAAGAGCACTGCTAGAAGCGTCTATGGCATCCCCGAGCTCTACTTTCCTTGTCTCCAAGGACTTCAGATCAGAAGAAATTGCCTTAGCAGCTTCTTGAGCGGCGAGATGAGCTTCATGCATCTGAGCAGCGAGATGAGCAAGTTGTTCGTTAACTGAAGACTCCAGGTCCGAATGGCTAAGACGGCGCCATTCATCTACATCCCTCCCGAGTCTGTCCACCAGAAGCTCCAATGTGGCGGCCTGGTCATCCCCTCCAAAGTCTCGAATACTGTCAATGCTTCGGGAGAGGACACCTTTAAAGCAGAAAATGAGGTAGTCGAGCCCTTCAAGACCAAAGCAATGGATCTTTTCAAGCTCTTATAAAAGCTATCGACTAACTCAGCCACGAATTCGTTCTCGACCTCAATTACTCCTGGCAAACGAGCAGCCCCTGAAGACAGAGTTTCCACTGGCTTGACTGGCGTAACTGATTTGTCACATACATTGCATTTATGTTGTCACTTTACCACACTTGTTTGCTAATAAATGATATTAATAAGTGTCTTTTTTCTTTGCTAAATGTAGGCCCAAATGCTCAAAGAAATAAATGAGGAACAAGCCCAAAAGCCCACTTTATTCTGAATTAATTCAGAAAAATTCGAATTGAAGAAATCTAGGCTATATCTTGGCATATCAAGGGGTTGAGAAAAAACCCTCCTTGAATCGAGGAATTGAAGCCAGAAAATCAAAAGCTGATTCAGTCAGCGGTTGAAGCAGCAACAAGAAAACCAGCAGGAGATGCGAGCTAAACAGGAAACCAGGAAGCTGCCCCCTCTTGGTGTGGCCACCTGGCCACACCAGGGCCGCGAAAATGCTGCCCAAGCCGCGTTTTCGCGGCCAACTGAATGTTGTTGGGGGAGCGTTTGCTCCCCCAACGTTCCCGGGATCCTATCTTCTAGGTTTTTGGCTATAATACCTCTTTCAGCAAGGAAAAAGGCAGCGAAGACTAGGATTAAATTTTTCTTTTATTTTCTTAGGATCTAGGTTCTTTGTTAGCTAGAACTCAAGTTGTAATTTCATTGTTTACTTTGTAGTCCAGTCTAAAAACTTGTGAGAGAGAGGACAGAGAGCTTGTAATCGAAGATTGAAGTGATAGCAATACAAGAAGCAAGCCTCCTTTTCTTCCACTCGTGTTTCGGTATGTTGTGCATATTTATGTTTGCTTTGTTGTTTTCCATGGATAACTAAAAGGTTTTCTGGGCTAGCTATCGACTCTCTTTTGTTTTCTTCTCTTCTGTTTTTAAAAAGAAAAAGTCCCGATGACTCATATGCATGCCTCCTTTAAAAGCCTTTCTTTTAAAAGTGTTCTTGAAGGCACATGAGGATGGGTATGGATAGTTGAATTCACCATTCTTTCTTGAACTTCTTGTGAATCGTTTTTAATTCATTCTTGCTTCTTCGCGCTTTATGTTTTAATATCCGATTCCAACTCTTTCTTGAAGAAAAAGGACTAAAACCTTCTGCATCTTATGTGCTTTACTTAAAGCTTTCTAAAAAAAAGCAACTTTAAGTTTTGCAAATGATAACTTGAGGGACTTAATACTTTAAGAGAAGAATGAACAATTGAGTAGGAAGATACTAAGCCCAGATTTGATTTCTTATTATAAAACAACATCACAACTCTTAAAGCCTTTTAAAAAATCACCTCCTCCAAATCCTTTTCTGAAAGTTGAAATTTCTCTTTTTCATCTCTTTTCCTTACATTCTCTTTTTCCTAAAAAAACGAACACAAATTCCTTGTTTTTAAAACGACTCATCGAAAAGCTTCCATCGCATCCCTCCTTGTGGACACGACCCGTTAGCCACAAGCTACACAGTACAATCTTAAACTCATTGGTTGTTTCATTTATTTTAGCAATCAATTTTTGGCGCCGTTGCCGGGGAGGGAACGGTGTAGTTGTTTTAACAAGTTTTGTGTATTGTGTCAGGGACTCGAAGATCACGATCTAGCATTCAAGCTTTGCCAAGAAGACTTGAAAATTCTGTGCCCCTACTCGCGAAAGTAGGAACAGAATTTCAAGAAATTGCTTTGCAAATCTGAAATTTTTTGGGACTACTAAAACTTTGTTTTGCAGGACATATTGCTCGCAGAAACTTTAGTTTTTTTTATGTCATATTTGTGCTAGTGTTTCTATCCAACATCCCTGTTTTTATGTCAACAGTAAAATATTCGTTGAAAGTTAAAAATTGATTAGACATTTGTATTCTAGGCATAAGTCTTTTCAATTCTTTTACTTTACTGTTGAAGAGAGCTGGAGACAAGGTATGTATGCATAGCATATAGCATAGGAAACATTCTTGGGTGATATTTGCTTTTGAATGTTACTTTCTATATCTTGCACACACGAATCAATTCTAAGGGCAAAACCCAAATCATGATAAGGTGGGGAAGTCATTACCCTTCCTTAGCCCACAAACCATCTCCAAGCACGCACAACCTAAGCCTAATTAAAATTTGATAGACGTTGGCCTTAGGGACATCTCGAACTCACTAGGAGATTATCCTAAAGAGGGAAGGTGTTGGAAATTGACCTCTGTCAAATCAGTGTCAAGGAAGGGGATTGAGGGCCGAAAGCCCGAAGATTTGTGGTTATTTAATTAAGGAACGTCTTTTGACGGAAAACCTCCCACCAATCTTGCCTTGACCTGGCTGATTAGCTTGTGGTCAAGGTCTACATTCTACCTCTTGTGGACAATCAACCAGTTAGGAGTTGTCTAGGTCGAGGTTACCTTAGAGTAGGCTTGGTTGATTTCTATTGTTGACTGTTGTTTGAACTTGTTGTGACTGTGATTGTGTTTGTGTATGCAAGTGTGGTCAAGAGACCCCAATTCATCGAGGTTGACTAGAAACACATCACCACCCAAGTTTGAACCAAGACCAGATCCGGTAATGGCTCAATCCACATCACTGCAGGATAGGTTCTACCCGATTAGGACCTCACTTCCATCTTGCATTTCACTTCCATCGGTTGGTGAATACAATTTCGAGCTCAAGCCTCAATTCATCAACACACTCCCCAAATTTCATGGTCTAGAGTCTGAAGATGCCTACTTCTTCATAAGAGAATTTGAGGAAGTATGTCTTATGATGAAAATCCCACACCTTGTAGATGATGCTATTAGGTTGAGATTTATACCTTTCGCACTTAAGGACCTAGCGAAAAAGTGGCTCTACAGCTTAGCAGTCGGTTCCATCACATCCTGGGATGGTTTCATCAAGGTTTTCTTGAAGAAATTCTATCCTATCCATAAAACCGCTCTCATTAGGAAGACGATCATGCAATTCAAGTAAGAGCCTAGTGAACCGTTCTGGAGGTACTTTGAACGCTTCAAAGACCTCCTTGTCCAATGTCCACACCATGGAATAGAGAAATGGCGACAATGTCAAATTCTCTATGACGGTTTAGACTATTCCACCAAAACCCTCTTAGAAAGTATGTGCCAAGGGGGTTTCTTGCAGAAAGATGAAGATGAGGGATGGGATTTGTATGAAAATTTAGCTGAGAAAACCATCTAATGGGAATCTGCGAGTGAGACCCCTAAGAATCCTAACTCCATCTCTTCAAAAGGAGGTCTCCACTCCATAGAATCGTCCATCGCTAATGAGGCTAAGTTAGCTAGAAGACTGGAAGCTCTAGAGACGAAAGAACCAAGTCCAGTCAATCAAGTCAGCCCGAACCAATTTCCACCCCCGGGTTGCACTTACTGTCAAGCTATGAACCATGTATTCGAGGAATGCCCAGTGTTTCAGGCTCAGCAATCCTATCACGAACCGATGAATGCGGCTTTTTCAAGGCCGAACAACAATCCTTACGCACCAACGTACAATCCCGGCTGGAGAAATCACCCTAATTTCTCATGGAGCCAGAACAACAATGAGCATTCACGATCCAATCATGCTAACCACTTCCATCATGGTAACAATTCTTCCAATCATCAACCCAACTTCTCCAGTTTCTATAATAATTCTCCCAACCATCCACCAAGCTTTCCAAATTATCAACAGAACTTTCCTAACCAAGCTTCACAATCCTCCTTCCAGAATCCTCAATTGGAAAGAAGAATGACTGACTTTGAGAGAAACATGGAGAGATATATGAAAAACCAAGACTCTCTCATGCAAACCATTCAGAGGCTAGAAGTTCAAATGAGCCAATTAGCCAACCCACAGAATGAGAGACAAAAGGGTACCCTGCCTAGTCAGCCAATCACCAATCCGAGGAATTCCCAACAAGCTCATCTGGCTGAGGATCCTTCATTCAATCAATGTAATGCTGTGCATACATTGAGGTCAGGAAAGAAAGTTGATAACCAAGTGTCAACACCCACCAATCCTATTCAGCACAACCACAATCAAGCTTCCACCTCATCCAATCCAATTTCTTCCAAGTCGGATGAGTCTGAAAAAGACAAGTCAGCCAGCCAGGTGCACCACCCTATAGTACCATTTCCGAATAGGCTGAAAACAACAAGCAAAACCCGCACATGGACAAGATAATCGAGATGTTTAACCAAGTGAAGATAAATGTGCCACTTCTTGATGCCATCCAACAAGTTCCTTCCTATGCTAAGTTTCTTAAGGACATGTGCACCAAGAAGAGAAAGACTAATATTCCTAAGAAAGTTGATTTGTCACATACATTGCATTTATGTTGTCACTTTACCACACTTGTATGCTAATAAATGATATTAATAAGTGTTTTTTCTTTGCTAAATGTAGGCCCAATGCTCAAGGAAATAAATGAGGAACAAGCCCAAAAACCCACTTTATTCTGAATTAATTCAGAATAAATTCGAAGTGAAGAAGTCTGGGCTATATCTTGGCATATCAAAGGGTTGAGAAAAATCCTCCTTGAATCGAGGAATCGAAGCCAGAAAATCAAAAGCCGATTCAGTCAGCAGTTGAAGCAGCAACAAGAAAACCAGCAGGAGATGCGAGCCCCACTTCAAACCAGGAGTCTCCTCCCCTTTGGCGTGGCCACGTGGCCACACCAGGGCCGTGGAAATGCGGCCCAAGCCGCGTTTCCGCGGCCAACTGATTTCAGTTGGGGGAGCGTTTGCTCCCCCAACGTTCCCGGAATCATGATTCTCTGGTTTTGGCTATAAATACCTCTTTCAGCAGAGAAAAAGGCAGCGAAGAGTAGGATTAAATTTTGCATTTTATTTTCTTAGGATCTAGGTTCATTGTTAGCTAGAAAGAAAGTTGTAATCTTGCTTTTTAAGTTGTAGTCCAGTTTCATAAACTTGTGAGAGAGAGGACTGAGAGCTTGTACTTGAAGGTTGAAGTGACAGCAATACAAAAGTCGGGCCGATTTCTCTTTCACTTGCAGTACGGTATGCTTTATATTATGTCGTTATTTTCTTCGCTTTCCATGAGTAACTAAACACTTTTTCTGGGCTAGCTATCGACTCTCTTTTGTTTTCTTCTCTTCTGCTTTTAAAAGAAAAAGTCCCGATGACTCATATGCATGCCTCCCTTAAAAGCCTTTCTTTTTGAAAGTGTTCTTGAAGGCACATGAGGATGGGTATGGATAGTTGAATTCACCATTCTTTCTTGAACTTCTTGTGAATCGTTTTTAATTCATTCTTGCTTCTTCGCGCTTTATGTTTTAATATCCGATTCCAACTCTTTCTTGAAGAAAAAGGACTCAAACCTTCTGCATCTTATGTGCTTTACTTAAACCTTTCTAAAGAAAAAGCAACTTTAAGTTTTGCAAGTGATAACTTGAGGGACTTAATACTTTAAGAGAAGAATGAACAATTGAGTAGGAAGATAGTAAGCCCAGATTTGATTTCATATTATAAACCAACCTCACAACTCTTAAAGCTTTTTTACAAATCACCTTCTCCAAATCCTTTTCTGAAAGTTGAAATTTCTCTTTTTCATCTCTTTTCCTTACATTCTCTTTTTCCTAAAAAACTAACACAAATTTCTTGTTTTTAAAACGACTCATCGAAAAGCTTCCATCGCATCCCTCCTTGTGGACACGACCCGTTAGCCACAAGCTACACGGTACATTCTTAAACTCCTTGGTTGTTTTCTTTATTTTAGCAATCAAATTTTGGCGCCGTTGCCGGGGAGGGAACGGTGTAGTTGTTTTAACAACTTTTGTGTGTTT
Source organism: Agave tequilana (assembly GCA_038442645.1). Lineage (NCBI taxonomy): Eukaryota > Viridiplantae > Streptophyta > Magnoliopsida > Asparagales > Asparagaceae > Agave > Agave tequilana. The sequence continues at coordinate 60,720 of JAVJIF010003611.1, read as the reverse complement.
GTTTTAGGGACTCGAAGATCAAGATCTAGCATTCAAGCTTTGCCAGAAGACTTGAAAATTCTGTGCCCCTACTCTCGAAAGTAGGAAACAGAATTTCAAGAAATTGCTTTGCAAATCTGAAATTTTTTGGGACTACTAAAAACTTTATTTTGCAGGACATATTGCTCGCAAAAACTTTAGTTTTTATATGTCATATTTGTGCTAGTGTTTCTATCAACATCTCTGTTTTTAAAGTCAACAGTAAAATATTCGTTGAAAGTTAAAAATTGATTAGACATTTGCATTCTAGGCATAAGTCTTTTCAATTCTTTTACTTTACTGTTGAAGAGAGCTAGAGACAAGGTATGTATGCATAGCATATAGTTTAGGAAATATTCTTGGGTGATTTTGCTTTTGAATGCTACTTTCCTATATCTTGCAACTTGCACGAATCAATTCTAAGGGCAAAACCCGAATCAAGATAAGGTGGGGAAGTCATTACCCTTCCTTAGCCCACAAACCATCTCCAAGCACGCACAATCTAAGCCTAATTAAAATTTGATAGACGTTGGCCTTAGAGACATCTCGAACTCAATAGGAGATTATCCTAAAGAGGAAAAGTGTTGGAAATTGACTCCTGTAAAATCAGTGTCAAGGAAGGGATTGAGGGCCGAAAGCCCGAAGATTGGTGGTTACTTAATTAAGGAACGTCTTTTGACGGAAAACCTCCCACCAATCTTGCCCTGACCTGGCTGATTAGCTTGTGGTCAAGGTCTACATTCTACCTCTTGTGGACAATCAACCAGTTAGGAGTTGTCTAGGTCGAGGTTACCTTAGACTAGGCTTGGTTGATTTTTATTGTTGACTGCTGTTTGAACTTGTTGTGATTGTGATTGTGTTTGTGTATGCAAGTGTGGTCGAGAGACCCCAATTCATCTAGGTTGACTAGAAACACATCACCACCTAAGTTTGAACCAAGACCAGATCCGGTAATGGCTCAATCCACATCACTGCAGGATAGGTTCTACCCCATTAGGACCTCACTTCCATCATGCATTTCACTTCCATCGGTTGGTGAATACAATTTCGAGCTCAAGCCTCAATTCATCAACATACTCCCCAAATTTCATGGTCTAGAGTCCGAAGATGCCTACTTCTTCATAAGAGAATTTGAGGAAGTATGTCTTATGATGAAAATCCCACACCTTGTAGACGATGCTATTAGGTTGAGATTTATCCCGTTTGCACTTAAGGACCTAGCAAAAAATGGGCTCTACAGCTTAGCAGCCGGTTCCATCACATCTTGGGATGGTTTCATCAAGGTCTTCTTGAAGAAATTCTATCCTATCCATAAAACCGCTCTCATTAGGAAGACGATCATGCAATTTAAGCAAGAGCCTAGTGAACCGTTCTGGAGGTACTTTGAACGCTTTAAGGACCTCCTTGTCCAATGTCCACATCATGGAATAGAGAAATGGCGACAATGCCAAATCCTCTATGACGGTTTAGACTATTCCACCAAAACCCTCTTAGAAAGTATGTGACAAGGGGGTTTCTTGCAGAAAGATGAAGATGAGGGATGGGATTTGTATGAAAATTTAGCTGAGAAAACCATCCAATGGGAATCTGCGAGTGAGACCCCTAAGAATCCTAACTCCATCTCTTCAAAAGGAGGTCTCCACTCCATAGAATCGTCCATCGCTAATGAGGCTAAGTTAGCTAATTTAGCTAGAAGACTGGAAGCTCTAGAGACGAAAGAACCAAGTCCAGTCAATCAAGTCAGCCCGAACCAATTTCCACCCCCGGGCTGCACTTACTGTCAAGCCATGAACCATGTATTCGAGGAATGCCCAGTGTTTCAGGCTCAGCAATCCTATCACGAACCGATGAATGCGGCTTTTTCAAGGCCAAACAACAATCCTTACGCACCAACGTACAATCCCGGCTGGAGAAATCACCCTAATTTCTCATGAAGCCAAAACAACAATGACCATTCACGATCTAATCATGCTAACCACTTCCATCATGGTAACAATTCTTCCAATCATCAACCTAACTTCTCCAATTTCCATAATAATTCTCCCAACCATCCACCAAGCTTTCCAAATTATCAACAGAACTTTCCTAACCAAGCTCCACAATCCTCCTTCCATAATCCTCAATTGGAAAGAAGAATGACTGACTTTGAGAGAAACATGGAGAGATATATGAAAAATTAAGACTCTCTCATGCAAACCATTCAGAGGTTAGAAGTTCAAATGAGTCAACTGGCCAACCCACAAAATGAGAGACAAAAGGGTACCCTGCCTAGTCAGCCAATCACCAATCCGAGGAATTCCCAACAAGCTCATCTGGCTGAGGATCCTTCATTCAATCAATGTAATGCTGTGCATACATTGAGGTCAGGAAAAAAAGTTGATAACCAAGTGTCAACACCCACCAATCCTATTCAGCACAACCACAATCAAGCTTCCACCTCATCCAATCCAATTTCTTCCAATTCGGACGAGTCTAAAAAAGACAAGTCAGCCAGCCAGGTGCACCAGCCTATAGTACCATTTCCGAATAGGCTGAAAAACAACAAGCAAAACCCACACATGGACAAGATAATCGAGATGTTTAACCAAGTGAAAATAAATGTGCCACTCCTTGATGCCATCCAACAAGTTCCTTCCAATGCTAAGTTTCTTAAGGACATGTGCACCAAGAAGAGAAGACTAATGTTCCTAAGAAAGTCTTCCTAGCCACTAATATTAGTGAGCTATTTTCGAGTCCTATCCCTGTCAAGTACAAAGATCCAGGTAGCCCTACCATTGCCTGCACAATAGGACAAGCCGAGATTAGTCGGGCACTTCTTGACTTGGGAGCAAGTATCAATTTGCTTCCATTCTCTGTTTATCAACAACTCGGGTTGGGTGACCTTAGTCCAACTCGAGTCACCATCCAACTGGCTGACCGTTCTGTTAAAGTTCCAAAAGGGAAAATTAACGATGTCCTGATTCGGGTAGGAGAGTTCATATACCCTGTCGATTTCATAGTTTTGGAGACACAACCTGTGTCCAACTCCAATCGTAGGGCTCAAACTCTGGTCATCCTAGGTCGACCATTCCTTGCCACTGCTAATTCCATCATCAATTGCAGGAATGGGTCTATGAGGTTAACCTTTGGAGACATGACTAGAGAAGTCAATGTCTTCCATCTAGGAAAACAATCCCGTGACATCGAGGACCAAACTTTTGAAGTAAACCAAATTGAGAACTTGACAAGTGACACAGGGAAGAATTGGAATCAGAAATGGAGATTGACTTCGAGTTAGAGTCTGATGACTTTAATCTCGATCAGGTGGTAGATTCTGCCGTGAATTGGGCTTCAAACCTAATTTCATCTACAATGGAGCCAACAGATTTGACTAGTCCTTCTAGTGAGCCTGCCTCTTCCTTAGAATTGAAAGCCCTTCCAGCACATCTCAAGTACGCCTATCTAGGCGAACAAGAGACATTTCCCGTCATCATTGCCTCTCATTTAAATGACGGGGAAGAAAAAGACTTGAAAGATATTCTAAGAAAACATAAGGAAGCCATCGGGTGGACTATGACTGATATTAAGGGATTAAGTCCAACCATCGTTCAACACCGCATCCATCTCAATGAAGACGCCACACCCAAGAGAGACCCGCAGCGTAGGTTAAACCCTATTATGCAAGAGGCTGTTCATGCTGAAATCATAAAACTCTTAGACAATGGATAATTTATCCCATTTCGGATAGCCATGGGTCAGTCCTGTCCACGCGGTCCCAAAGAAATCTGGTTTCACCGTAGTGGAAAACGAGAACAAAGAGTTGGTTCAAACTCGACTTCCCACGAAGATTCGAGTTTGCATTGACTATAGGAAACTGAATGCTGCAACTCGTAAGGACCATTTTCCACTTCCCTTCATTGATCAGATGCTTGAACGTTTAGCGGGTCACGAGTACTACTGCTTCTTGGACGGTTACTCGGGCTATAACCAGATCCCTATCGCTCCTGAGGACCAAGAAAAGACCACGTTTACCTGTCCATTTGGGACATTTGCTTATCATCGAATGCCATTCGGCTTATGCAATGCCCCAGCAACATTTCAACGTTGCATGTTGAGTCTTTTCTCTGACATGGTAGAGCGCTTCTTAGAAATCTTCATGGATGATTTCTCCATCTACGGAGATTCATTCACTCAATGTCTCCACCATCTTAAACTCGTCCTCCAACGTTGTGCTGAAAACATTTGACACTAAACTGGGAGAAATGCCACTTCATGGTGAAACATGAAATTGTCTTGGGTCATGAAATATCCAAGAAAGGAATAGAAGTGGATAGAGCCAAAATCGAGGTTATTGCTAAGCTTCCCATGCCCAAATGCGTTAAGGACATTAGATCCTTCTTAGGACACGCTGGTTTCTACCGAAGATTTATCAAGGATTTTAGCAAAATTGCTAGGCCCTTGACTAATCTGTTAGCTAAGGATGTGTCCTTCACTTTCGATGCTGACTGCATCACTTCTTGGGAGAAGCTTAAGAGAGAGCTGATTTCTGCACCAATCATATCTGCACCGAATTGGTCTAAGCCGTTTGAGATTATGTGCGATGCTTCTGATTTTGCCATAGGCGCTGTCCTAGGACAACGTATTGATAACAAGCAGCACGTGATCTACTACTCTAGTAGGACTCTCAATGACGCTCAACTGAACTACACTACGACCGAGAAGGAATTCTTGGCAGTAGTGTTTGCCTTAGAGAAGTTTCGTCCCTACCTACTAGGGTCCAAAACTACCATTTTCACCGATCATTCTGCGCTTAGGTATCTCATGATGAAGAAGGATGCCAAGGCCCGACTCATTCGTTGGATCCTCCTTCTTCAAGAATTCGATCTCGAAATTCGAGACAAGAAAGGCATAGAAAATGTCGTTGCTGACCATCTCTCACGGATTCCCAATTCTCCATGCAACGAAGTACCCATCAATGAGGATTTTCCTGATGAACATCACTTAGCTATCTCTAGGGAACCTTGGTTTGCTGATATAGTGAATTACTTAGTCACAACAAAACTCCATCTCATTGGTCCAAAAATGATGTTTACCGGTTCTTATCCCAAGTCCGGTATTTCTTTTGGGAGGAACCGTATCTTTTCAAGTACTGTTCTGACCAAATTATTAGGAAATGCATTCCGATGAGGAGGTTAGGAGTGTTCTGTCCTTTTGTCACGAACTTGCATGCGGTGGACACTTTGGTCCTCGCAAGACTGCTGAAAAGGTGCTACAAAGCGGGTTTTATTGGCCCACTCTGTTCAAGGATGCCTATGAATATTGCAAGACGTGCCCTAGATGCCAAATGGTAGGTAGGATCTCACATCGAAATATGATGCCCCTCAACCCAATTCTAGAAATAGAACTCTTTGATGTTTGGGGCATCGACTTTATGGGTCCATTTCCTAACTCATTTGGGAATCAATACATATTGGTTGCTGTGGACTACGTGTCCAAGTGGGTAGAAGCCATTCCTTGTAAAACTAATGATAACAAAGTTGTCATAAAGTTTTTGAGAGAGAACATTTTTTCTCGCTTCGGAACCCCTCGTGCTATCATCAGTGATAATGGCACCCACTTTTGCAATAGATCTTTTGAAGCCCTTATGCGAAAGTATGCCATAACTCACAAGTTGTCCACACCATATCATCCTCAAACCAGTGGGCAAGTTGAGGTTTCAAATAGACAAGTCAAACTTATATTGGAGAAAACAGTGAACCAAAATCGGAAAGATTGGTCCTTAAAACTTGTAGATGCTCTATGGGCCTACATGACCGCTTTCAAGACGATTTTAGGAATGTCTCCCTATAGGTTAGTCTGTGGCAAACCTTGTCACTTGCCCGTTGAGTTAGAGCACCGAGCCTTATGGGCAATCAAGCAGTTGAATTTCGATTTGACTAAGGCCGGTGACCTTCGGAAATTACAAATTTCCGAATTGGAGGAATTGAGAAATGAGGCCTATGAAAATGCTAGGATCACTAAAGATAGAGTGAAGATTTTTCATGACAAGCACATCATAAGAAAAACCTTTGTCCCTGGTCAAAAAGTCTTACTCTACAATTCTAGGCTTCATCTTTCCCAGGAAAATTGAAATCACGATGGACTGGGCCATTCGTTGTAAAAACAGTGTTTCCACATGGTGCAGTTGAGATCAGTGACCCCAAGAATGGAAATGACTTTAAGGTAAATGGTCAACGCCTTAAACCTTTCTTGGAATTGGTGCCGGTAGATGAAACTGTAATGGGTCTTTTTGACCCAGTGTATCGGTAACTTTCCTCCTTTCCATTTTATTTCATGCGCTTATACATTTCTTTCATACATTGGGGACAATGCATGAGATAAGTGTGGGGGAGGGTTCTAACATGGCTGAAAAAAAAAAAGAAAAAAGAAAAAATGGATATATTAAAAAATAAATAAATAAATAAATAAATAAAAATAAAAAAATAAACGGTAGACAATACTTTGATATATTTTTTGTAAGAATTTAAGTCAATTTTAAGGAATAGGAGAATCATAATTAGGATTTCTTACACTTGGTCGAAATAAAATAACTTGTTTGATTTTTAGGGTCAGGAAGAAATTTGGGAAAGTAATTTAGTCTTGATATTTACCTTAATGACATATGCACACAAAATACACTTACACACTTAGGGTTTGAAAACAGAGACTCTTATGCCTTATAAAAAAAAAAACAAGTCTAATTATTGAGTAGCTAGGTGCTTTGGCCTAAGCAAGCCTTAGTATTTATGCAAAAGATAATTAGACAAGTTTGAAAAAAAAAAGAGGTATTCTCTGATTAAGCTGGGTATTTATGCCTCATGAAGCATAAATATTAACGCCTAAAAGGGTACCTCGTATAAATAATGTGTATCCTCTGATTAAGCTAGGTATTTATGCCTCATGAAGCATAAGTATTCACGCCTAAAAGGGTTACATAGTATAAATAAAAACCTTGGTTTCGTGGCCTTATCTGCTCGGGTGTTTAGGTCCTTAGGGATGTTTTCTCACCTGGTGCCCTAAAACCGTCCGGTTTGGGTGTCACCGACTGAAAGCTCGTTACATGGGCAGATTAGAAAGCCTAATGAAATTGAGGAATAAAAGTTCACAAAAAAATAAATAAATATGAGGCATAGGAGTTAATGTTGAAGAACCCTTAATAAACTTCACAGTCACGATGGTGCATACGAATCAGGGTAAATTAATAGACTAGATGAGAAGTACAAATTGACTTCTTACTTTAATTGATGACATGTTTTTGAATGGAGGCTAAGTTTAGGAATGAAAAATTTGATATTCCTATAACTTATAGATTACTTAAGATCTCACAAATATACTTCAAATATTTTCTCCTTCAAAATATAAAATTAAAAAAAAATGCTTTTCGAAATACTAACATTTTCTCTTCCTTTTTGGATTTTGTGGGTGTAATCCGCTGAAAACCCTCACGAGACAAAACTCGTCCTCTAGAGGTGACCTAGAGGTTTAATGGCTTGTTGCACATGCTCAGTGCAATCGAGTGACCTGCGAAAGTGGTCTAATAATTGATTCGAGTTAGTCTAATGATTTTTGCTCGAGGGCGAGCAAAAGATAAGTGTGGGGGTGATTTGTCACATACATTGCATTTATGTTGTCACTTTACCACACTTATTTGCTAATAAATGATATTAATAAGTGTCTTTTTTCTTTGCTAAATGTAGGCCCAAATGCTCAAGGAAATAAATGAGGAACAAGCCCAAAAGCCCACTTTATTCTGAATTAATTCAGAATAAATTCGAAGTGAAGAAGTCTGGGCTATATCTTGGCATATCAAAGGGTTGAGAAAAATCCTCCTTGAATCGAGGAATCGAAGCCAGAAAATCAAAAGCCGATTCAGTCAGCAGTTGAAGCAGCAACAAGAAAACCAGCAGGAGATGCGAGCCCCACTTCAAACCAGGAGTCTCCTCCCTTTGGCGTGGCCACGTGGCCACACCAGGGCCGCGGAAACGCGACCCAAGCCGCGTTTTCGCAGCCAACTGATTTCAGTTGGGGGAGCCTTTGCTCCCCCAACGTTCCCGGGATCATGATTCTCTGGTTTTTGGCTATAAATACCTCTTTCAGCAGAGAAAAAGGCAGCGAAGACTAGGATTAAATTTTGCATTTATTTTCTTAGGATCTAAGTTCATTGTTAGCTAGAAAGAAAGTTGTAATCTTGCTTTTTAAGTTGTAGTCCAGTTTCATAAACTTGTGAGAGAGAGGACTGAGAGCTTGTACTTGAAGGTTGAAGTGACAGCAATACAAAAGTCGGGCCGATTTCTCTTTCACTTGCAGTACGGTATGCTTTATATTATGTCGTTGTTTTCTTCGCTTTCCATGAGTAACTAAACACTTTTTCTGGGTTAGCTATCGACTCTCTTTTGTTTTCTTCTCTTCTGCTTTTAAAAGAAAAAGTCCCGATGACTCATATGCATGCCTCCCTTAAAAGCCTTTCTTTTTGAAAGTGTTCTTGAAGGCACATGAGGATGGGTATGGATAGTTGAATTCACCATTCTTTCTTGAACTTCTTGTGAATCGTTTTTAATTCATTCTTGCTTCTTCGCGCTTTATGTTTTAATATCCGATTCCAACTCTTTCTTGAAGAAAAGGACTCAAACCTTCTGCATCTTATGTGCTTTACTTAAACCTTTCTAAAGAAAAAGCAACTTTAAGTTTTGCAAATGATAACTTGAGGGACTTAATACTTTAAGAGAAGAATGAACAATTGAGTAGGAAGATAGTATGCCCAGATTTGATTTCATATTATAAACCAACCTCACAACTCTTAAAGCTTTTTTACAAATCACCTTCTCCAAATCCTTTTCTGAAAGTTGAAATTTCTCTTTTTCATCTCTTTTCCTTACATTCTCTTTTTCCTAAAAAATGAACACAAATTTCTTGTTTTTAAAATGACTCATCGAAAAGCTTCCATCGCATCCCTCCTTGTGGACACGACCCGTTAGCCACAAGCTACACGGTACATTCTTAAACTCCTTGGTTGTTTTCTTTATTTTAGCAATCAAAAGTCTTCCTAGCCACTAATATTAGTGAGCTATTTTCGGGTCCTATCCCTGTCAAGTACAAAGATTCAGGTAGTCCCACCATTGCCTGCACAATAGGACAAGCCGAGATTAGTCGTGCACTTCTTGACTTGGGGGCAAGTATCAACTTGCTTCCATTCTCTGTTTATCAACAACTCGGGTTGGGTGACCTTAGTCCAACTCGAGTCACCATCCAACTGGCTGACCGTTCTGTTAAAGTTCCAAAAGGGGAAATTAACGATGTCCTGATCCGGGTAGGAGAGTTCATATACCCTGTCGATTTCATAGTTTTGGAGACACAACCTGTGTCCAACTCCAATCGTAGGGCTCAAACTCCGGTCATCCTAGGTCGACCATTCCTTGCCACTGCTAATGCCATCATCAATTGCAGGAATGGGTCTATGAGGTTAACCTTTGGAGACATGACTAGAGAAGTCAATGTCTTCCATCTAGGAAAACAACCCCGTGACATCGAGGACCAAACTTTTGAAGTAAACCAAATTGAGAACTTGACAAGTGAACACGGGAAGAATTGGAATCGGAAATGGAGATTGACTTCGAGTTAGAGTCTGATGACTTTAATCTCGATCAGGTGGTAGATTCTGTCGTGAATTGGGCTTCAAACCCAATTTCACCTACAATGGAGCCAACAGATTTGACTAGTCCTTCTAGTGAGCCTGCCTCTTTCTTAGAATTGAAAGCCCTTCCTGCGCATCTCAAGTACGCCTATCTAGGCGAACAAGAGACATTTCCCGTCATCATTGCCTCTCATTTAAATGACGGGGAAGAAAAAGATTTGAAAGATATTCTAAGAAAACATAAGGAAGCCATTGGGTGGACTATGACTGATATTAAGGGATTAAGTCCAACCATTGTTCCACACCGCATCCATCTCAATGAAGACGCCACACCCAAGAGAGACCCGCAGCGTAGGTTAAACCCTATAATGCAAGAGGCTGTTCATGCTGAAATCATAAAACTCTTAGACAATGGGATAATTTATCCCATTTCGGATAGCCAATGGGTCAGTCCTGTCCATGCGGTCCCATGAAATCTGGTTTTACCGTAGTGGAAAACGAGAACAAAGAGTTGGTTCAAACTCGACTTCCCACGAAGATTCGAGTTTGCATTGACTATAGGAAACTGAATGCTGCAACTCGTAAGGACCATTTTCCACTTCCCTTCATTGATCAGATGCTTGAACGTTTGGCGGGTCACGAGTACTACTGCTTCTTGGACGGTTACTCGGGCTATAACCAGATCCCTTCGCTCCCGTGGACCAAGAAAAGACCACGTTCACATGTCCATTTGGGACATTTGCTTATCGTCGAATGCCATTCGGCTTATGCAATGCCCCAGCAACGTTTCAACGTTGCATGTTGAGTCTTTTCTCTGATATGGTAGAGCGCTTCTTAGAAATCTTCATGGATGATTTCTCCATCTACGGAGATTCATTCACTCAATGTCTCCACCATCTAGAACTCGTCCTCCAACGTTGTGCTGAGAAACATTTAATGCTGAACTGGGAGAAATGCCACTTCATGGTGAAATATGGAATTGTCTTGGGCCATGAAATATCCAAGAAAGGAATTGAAGTGGATAGAGCAAAAATCGAGGTTATTGCTAAGCTTCCCATGCCCAAATGCGTTAAGGACATTAGATCTTTCTTAGGACACGCTGGTTTCTATCGAAGATTTATCAAGGATTTTAGCAAAATTGCTAGGCCCTTGACTAATCTGTTAGCTAAGGATGTGTCCTTCACTTTCGATGCTGAATGCATAAATTCTTGGGAGAAGCTTAAGAGAGAGCTGATTTCTACACCAATCATATCTGCACCGGATTGGTCTAAGCCGTTTGAGATTATGTGCGATGCTTCTGATTTTGCCACAGGCGCTGTCCTAGGACAACGTATTGATAACAAGCAGCATGTGATCTACTACTCTAGTAGGACTCTTAATGACGCTCAACTGAACTACACTACAACCGAGAAGGAATTCTTGGCAGTAGTGTTTGCCTTAGAGAAGTTTCGTCCCTACCTACTAGGGTCCAAAACCACCGTTTTCACCGATCATTCTGCGCTTAGGTACCTCATGATGAAGAAGGATGCCAAGGCCCGACTCATTCGTTGGATCCTCCTTCTTCAAGAATTTGATCTCGAAATTCGAGACAAGAAAGGCGTAGAAAATGTCGTTGCTGACCATCTCTCACGGATTCCCAATTCTCCATGCAACGAATTACCCATCAATGAGGATTTTCCTGATGAACATCTCTTAGCTATCTCTAGGGAACCTTGGTTTGCTGATATAGTGAACTACTTAGTCACAAACCAAACTCCGTCTCATTGGTCCAAAAATGATGTTTACCGGTTCTTATCCCAAGTCCGGTATTTCTTTTGGGAGGAACCGTATCTTTTCAAGTACTGTTCTGACCAAATCATTAGGAGATGCATTCCCGATGAGGAGGTTAAGAGTGTTCTGTCCTTTTGTCACGAACTTGCATGCGGTGGACACTTTGGTCCCCGCAAGACTGCTGAAAAGGTGTTACAAAGTGGGTTTTATTGGCCCACTCTGTTCAAGGATGCCTATGAATATTGCAAGACGTGCCCTAGATGCCAAATGGTAGGTAGGATCTCACATCGAAATATGATGCCCCTCAACCCAATTCTAGAAATAGAACTCTTTGATGTTGGGGGCATCGACTTTATGGGTCCATTTCCTAACTCATTTGGGAACCAATACATATTGGTTGCTGTGGACTACGTGTCCAAGTGGGTAGAAGCCATTTCTTGTAAAACTAATGATAACAAAGTTGTCATAAAGTTTTTGAGAGAGAACTTTTTTTCCCGCTTCGGAACCCCTCGTGCTATCATCAGTGATAATGGCACCTACTTTTGCAATAGATCTTTTGAAGCCCTTATGCGAAAGTATGCCATAACTCACAAGTTGTCCACACCATATCATCCTCAAACCAGTGGGCAAGTTGAGGTTTCAAATAGACAAGTCAAACTTATATTGGAGAAAACTGTGAACCAAAACCAGAAAGATTGGTCCTTAAAACTTGTAGATGCTCTATGGGCTACAGGACCGCTTTCAAGACAATTTTAGGAATGTCTCCCTATAGGTTAGTCTATGGTAAACCTTGTCACTTGCCCGTTGAGTTAGAGCACCGAGCCTTATGGGCAATCAAGCAGTTGAATTTCGATTTGACTAAGGCCGGTGACCTTCAGAAATTACAAATTTCCGAATTGGAGGAATTCAGAAATGAGGCCTATGAAAATGCTAGGATCACTAAAGATAGAGTGAAGATTTTCCATGACAAGCACATCATAAGAAAAAACCTTTGTCCCTGGTCAAAAAGTCTTACTCTACAATTCTAGGCTTCATCTTTTCCCAGGAAAATTGAAATCACGATGGACTGGGCCATTCGTTGTAAAAATCGTGTTTCCACATGGTGCAGTTGAGATCAGTGACCCCAAGAATGGAAATGACTTTAAGGTAAATGGTCAACGCCTTAATACTTTCTTGGAATCGGTGCCGGTAGATGAAACGGTAATGGGTCTTTTTGACCCAGTGTATCAGTAACTTTCCTCCTTTCCATTTTATTTCATGCACTTATACATTTCTTTCATACATTGGGGACAATGCATGAGATAAGTGTGGGGGAGGGTTCTAACATGGCTGATTAAAAAAAAGAAAAGAAAAAAATGGATATATATAAAAAAAATAAATAAAATAAAGGGTAGACAATATTTTGATATATTTTTTGTAAGAATTTAAGTCAATTTTAAGGAATAGGAGAATCATAATTAGGATTTCTTACACTTGGTCGAAATAAAATAACTTATTTGATTTTTAGGGTCAGGAAGAAATTTGGGAAAGTAATTTAGTCTTGATATTTACCTTAATGACATATGCACACAAAATACACTTACACACTTAGGGTTTGAAAACAGAGACTCTTATGCCTTATAAAAAAAACAAGTCTAATTATTGAGTAGCTAGGTGCTTTGGCCTAAGCAAGCCTTAGTATTTATGCAAAAGATAATTAGACAAGTTTGAAAAAAAAAGTATTCTCTGATTAAGCTGGTATTTATGCCTCATGAAGCATAAGTATTCACGCCTAAAAGGGGTACCTCGTATAAATAATATGTATCCTCTGATTAAGCTGGGTATTTATGCCTCATGAAGCATAAGTATTCACGCCTAAAAGGGTTACATAGTATAAATAAAAACCTTAGTTTCGTGGCCTTATCTGCTCGGGTGTTTAGGTCCTTAGGGGTGTTTTCTCACCTGGTGCCCTAAAACCGTCTGGTTTGGGTGTCACCGACTGAAAGCTCGTTACATGGGCAGATTAGAAAACCTAATGAAATTGAGGAATAAAAGTTCACAAAAAAATAAATAAATATGAGGCATAGGAGTTAATGTTGAAGAACCCTTAGTAAACTTCACAGTCACGATGGTGCATACAAATCAGGGTAAATTAATAGACTAGATGAGAAGTACAATTTGACTCCTTACTTTAATTGATGACATGTTTTTGAATGGAGACTAAGTTTAGGAATGAAAATTTTGATATTCTATAACTTATAGATTACTTAAGATCTCACAAATATACTTCAAATATTTTCTCCTTCAAAATATATAAAAAAAAATGCTTTTCGAAAATACTAACATTTTCTCTTCCTTTTTGGATTTTGTGGGTGTAATCCGCTGAAAACCCTCACGTGATAAAACTCGTCCTCTAGGGGTGACCTAGAGGTTTAACGGCTTGTTGCACATGCTCAGTGCAATCGAGTGACCTGCGAAAGTGGTCCAATAATTGATTCGAGTTAGTCTAATGATTTTTGCTCGAGGGCGAGCAAAAGATAAGTGTGGGGGTGTGATTTGTCACATACATTGCATTTATGTTGTCACTTTACCACACTTGTTTGCTAATAAATGATATTAATAAGTGTCTTTTTTCTTTGCTAAATGTAGGCCCAAATGCTCAAAGAAATAAATGAGGAAAAAGCCCAAAAGCCCACTTTATTCTGAATTAATTCAGAATAAATTCGAAATGAAGAAATCTGGGCTATATCTTGGCATATCAAGGGGTTAAGAAAAACCCTCCTTGAATCGAGGAATCGAAGCCAGAAAATCAAAAGCTGATTCAGTCAGCGGTTGAAGCAGCAACAAGAAAACCAGCAGGAGATGCGAGCTAAACAGGAAACCAGGAAGCTGCCCCCTCTTGGTGTGGCCACCTGGCCACACTAGGGCCGCGGAAACGTGGTCCAAGCCGCGTTTCCGCGGCCAACTAAATGTTGTTGGGGGAGCGTTTGCTCCCCCAACATTCCCGGGATCCTATCTTCTAGGTTTTTGGCTATAAATACCTCTTTCAGCAAGGAAAAAGGCAGCGAAGACTAGGATTAAATTTTGCTTTTATTTTCTTAGGATCTAGGTTCTTTGTTAGCTAGAACTCAAGTTGTAATTTCATTGTTTACTTTGTAGTCCAGTCTAAAAACTTGTGAGAGAGAGGACAGAGAGCTTGTAATCGAAGATTGAAGTGACAGCAATACAAGAAGCAAGCCTCCTTTTCTTCCACTCGTGTTTCGGTATGTTGTGCATATTTATGTTTGCTTTGTTGTTTTCCATGGATAACTAAAAGGTTTTTTGGGCTAGCTATGGACTCTCTTTTGTTTTCTTCTCTTCTGTTTTAAAAAGAAAAAGTCCCGATGACTCATATGCATGCCTCCCTTAAAAGCCTTTCTTTTTGAAAGTGTTCTTGAAGGCACATGAGGATGGGTATGGATAGTTGAATTCACCATTCTTTCTTGAACTTCTTGTGAATCGTTTTTAATTCATTCTTGCTTCTTCGCGCTTTATGTTTTAATATCCGATTCCAACTCTTTCTTGAAGAAAAAGGACTCAAACCTTCTGCATCTTATGTGCTGTACTTAAAGCTTTCTAAAAAAAAGTAACTTTAAGTTTTGCAAATGATAACTTGAGGGACTTAATACTTTAAGAGAAGAATGAACAATTGAGTAGGAAGATACTAAGCCCAGATTTGATTTCTTATTATAAAACAACATCACAACTCTTAAAGCCTTTTAAAAATCACCTCCTCCAAATCCTTTTCTGAAAGTTGAAATTTCTCTTTTTCATCTCTTTTCCTTACATTCTCTTTTTCCTAAAAAAAAATGAACACAAATTCCTTGTTTTTAAAACGACTCATCGAAAAGCTTCCATCGCATCCCTCATTGTGGACACGACCCGTTAGCCACAAGCTACACGGTACAATCTTAAACTCATTGGTTGTTTCATTTATTTTAGCAATCAGTAACTATGGAGGCACTGGCTATAGCAACATGAGGGGTCGTTGGTGATCTCGGAGGAGTCCTTATTGAAACCAGTACACTAGCCACAACCGAGGTAGGACTAGTGACTATTGCCGGGAGAGCTGGCTCAACCACCAATGTTGGAGAAGTAGGACTGGTAATCACCTTCAGCTCTGCGCTGGGCAAGATAGGTGGCACTGGCGAAACCAATGGCATCTCACTCACTGATATAGCTGGAAGTGAGGTTGGTTTCATGACTACCGTTCCCTCAATTTCATCTCCTCTGGCTAGTTCAGGCTGATAAGAGGGCAACCCGTGATACAAGGCATCCAACTCAGCAACATCCGCTGCGGTCGAGGTACTTACTTCACCCCTGGTTCCCTCAGGAAGATTGGTTGGCTCTCTTGAAGTCGATGTACCCAGAGGCAGAACACCTACAACAAGACTTTATTTAAGCAAAGCATAATAAATAGCAGGAGTCAAAAGGTCAAAATACTACCAAAAGATGATGTCGCCTCAATCGTCTTGACGGCTGCATCAGTCCCTGCAGGCTCCATTGGAAAATCTTTGGTAGAATCAACATGAATGGCCGGCCCACCTTCACTTGCCAAACCCTCTGTGGTCCACCCAAAAGAGCTAGAAGCTGCGGGACTTCCTTTTGAAGTCCCAGCACCCGAAGGACCTATATCAGCCGCATCACCTCCAGACTCTTCCGAGACGGCGAAATAGCCAGCTTCATCGCCTTCTCTATAAGTAAACAGGGGATCATAATGCTCCCCTGTTCTCCGGCAGCCTCAGCTCTTGGGCTTCTCACCGCCTCAGTTCCTGAATCATAAAGTAAACAATGAGCTATATGGAACACATAAGAAGTATATTATAAGAACGGAGTTAATCTTATCCGGGTCCGGGAGTAGCTTTACCAGCAGTCTGCCTAGCAGCTGACAACTTGATGACTAATGGAGCAGGAGGAGGAGGCACTGCAGATGATTCGCCCTCTGCAATAACCGTAGGAGCGTAGCGATGAGGCTTCTTCACTACCCTCTTCCTACGAGATCCACCTTCCCGCTTTCACTTGAAGTGGACGTCAGCATCTTCTTCCTCCACTTCTTCCACATCAACATGTTCCATGGGGGCCGTGCCTACCCCATCGGAAGCAGCTGCTCGAGCCTCAGCACCTGTATCCACTTCAAAGTGAGGACTTCCTGCATCTGAGGCTTCGCTATCATCAACGACAATGAATTCCCCGAGGCCTGGAACGCGGACCCTCTTACCCTCGCTCTTCTCAGTGACCTTCCGCTTCAGCCGCTGAGAAATTAACTTCACACCAAAGGAATTAATAGAAAATTCAGTGGGTGTGGAGTTCGAAGTTCTATACCACTAGCAGAATCCCAGGGTCGTCAGAAGGTTTGGAGTCCTTAGCGGCATGCACAGTCGCGCCTCAGTACAGCCAGTAATGAAGAACCGCCAGGCACGAGCTCCATCGATGAGACTCCCCATGAAGGCCAGACTGTTGTTTGGATTGCCTACATACAGTTAGTCATACCCAAACTGGCGGGCCAACCGATTCGGAACATAGGGCTCCAGGTAACAGGTGTCCCCACTTCTATACAACAAGTGTGATGGCCGGATGCTAACCAGCCATTCGAAGACTCCCCGACTCAATGACGTCTGCCTTTCCCCTACATCCTTGAATTCTTCACCATAGCATGCATTGTGAATGTAGGGGAAGCATCGAAAAAAGCTATAAACGTCGTGACGGCACAACAGTTTACGGACCACAGCTACATAGGTCTTTGACCAAGAACACCACTCGAATCGACGGAGAAGCGCCATGCGAACACCTTCTGAGGGCTCCTCTCCGGCCTGGATAATGGAAGGGCAGTGGAGGGTGAACCATGCCATCAAATAAGTATATGGCAGACTTATTCTGGGGTTTGGTCCGTCGCGAGGCAGGATAGTCCCCTTTCCCCGCTTCGTTGCTGGTGGCCTATAGAAAGCCTCTGTCAATCCACGAAGGCCTCGTTGAATACAACACACCATGGCTGGAAGAAGTCCAAGAGAATGACCATGGACTAGACGAACGGTAGGCAATAGACAGTCGGATGAATGACATAGCCAGACGAAGACGGCACCACACATCTCTTCAACCAGACCGTTAAAAAACCAGCCAGAAGTGCCTTCTGGGACGTCGGTCGACGAGCCTGGTGGTGGAAACTCCGAAGAATATCGCCTTTCTCATAGGGTCCGTCATCTTCTTCCAGAATCAAATCTCCTTGAGAGTGCTCTTATCCAGCGAAAGATGTCTTCATCAGCAACTCCACAATGAGCCACTTCCGGACTACCTTCCAAGTCGGGAAACAAATAATTTTCCCAGCTCTTCAAACGGCATGAAGCTCCCTTACTGCTCCCATGCATGCTGGAGCAAATGTACAGGTGACACATCAACTCCCGGTAAGTCTTAAACAAGGTGGGCTCCTGCTTCTCCAGAAGTGCCAATTCTGCCTCGCACGGGAAATATTCTTCATATGGGAGAGACCCCAAAGGCAGAGCAGAGACTTCCCACATCTCGTGCAGAGCCATACCCAATTCGCCAACAGGGGTGAAGAAGGTCCCTGTAGCCGGGCTACGCTCATTTGAATGCCATAACAGGTCGCCCTGACGGCCTCGTAGAGTCCCAACCTCTCCAGATCTTCCTCAAAATGAGCAAGGACATATAGTGTCAAGTCCCTCCACCATGCCTTGGGAGGGTGAATCCTCCCCGGGGTCCTGAAATCAGTGACTGGATAATTGCCACAAACTTTAAAGAATTGATTTCCAAAGGTCTGAGCCACAGTGGGGTTTTCTCTCACTAGGATGTCTGAAAGTACATTCCCAGGATGAAGACTCAATATGCAGTGAGGAGGACCTGTCCTTGTGTAATCGGGGGACGGAATTATCAACTTCCCTACGTGAACGGAATCAGTAGTCCGCATCACTTACCACTGCATCTTTTGAGCCCTCGTCACACATTGAAAGAAGGACAAGGGAAAATGCCGCTTGCTAGATGGGAGATAATACTTCTCACTATCCAATTTGAAAATCCATCGCCCCTCTCCGGCTAGCAGCTGGTGATCGTTGTCTGGCGCTGCATCTCCGAACATGAAGCCGGGCTTTCGATAGATTCTTTGGTCGGAATCTTCAAGGGGAACAGTAGTTAAGATGCTACTCATGGTGCGCTAATCCCCAGTATGAATAAGTGCATCCCGAGCAGGAGAGCTTCGCTCGCTAAATAGTGAAGTTTGCCCTTGAAACTGCAGGCTAACGTTGCCATCTAGCCCCCTGGCTGTGCCAAAGAGACTGTTCAGAGGACCAGGAGTATAGTACACTGCAAGAACAAGGAGAAACTATGATTAGTTCATCAGCCAAACAAGAGCTAAAACAAGAATGCAATTTAAGTTAAGGCATAGCCTCGCTCTCCGATCGAAGCTGGCCTAATAATAGCTTCGCCCCAAAGCTTAGCTTTGCAGCTGCAGCGTAACTCCGCATTCCACACGAGAGCAGGATGCAGGAAAATATTCAAGTGTTAGATTCGCTCTGAAAGCTTGACCTCGAAGAACACAACGCGACAAAGTCCCAGGGGCTAACTTCGTCAGAAGGGTATTATTGCCTAAAGATTATTTTAAAGGCATTAAGGTCCTTTTTAGTTACACTCCAAATGCTAGCTTCACACCCTGCCATTCAATAGGATGTGAACCGCCTAAGGGATAGCTTCGCCTAGAAGCTTGAAGAAGAGACCCTTCGGATCTAAGATTCCCAATCAAGAAATCAAGGGAAATTCAGGGAATTGAACTCCCTAAGATCACGAGATCCTGATTGATCGCTTTCGATTCATCGAAAGATAGCCAGAAATTGGCTTTAAAAGAGAGATGAAAATCTCTGATCAAAAGGGAAAGATTCCTACCCGCGATAGGTCGTTCGATGACCGGAGGAGGAGAAGGACCCTCCGTCGTAGAGGTTGCTACCTCTTTTCCTGCTTGTCTTTTGGGAGCCATTGGAGAACTGTGGAAGTTCTTGAATTCTTGAATAAAGAAGAAAGAAGAAGAAAAGAGTCAGAGTGCTCTGAAAATTCAAAGAGAAGTGGTGTCTTCTCTTTCAGCCCGATCAGGCTTTTATAGGCTGATGATTGCCTAAATGTCGCCTCCTCGAAAGGAGCGCAGACAGTCATTTCAAATTAATTTGAAACGGTGCCTAAAGCGCCTTCCTGAGAAGCACTGCTTTAGCCCCACTAAGGGCTAACTGCGCCGTGAGTCCAGCGTTGACTTAGCGCGACGCTTGAATAACTTCGCTGAGAACATACCTTGGCTCCGCCAAAAGCACATCTCTAACTTCGCGGAAATTCTGCGATAGCTCTGTCAGTGGTTTATTCCTGACTTAGTTGGGCATCAGTCTCCAACTTCGCCAGACGTTTAGCTCCGCTGAGAGCTTCTAATTCCTCCTAAGGAAAGGATTTACTAAAGCTAGTCCGCTTCAGGTCTTCTTGATTCAAAAAGGAGAAAAACAAAGCAGATAAGCAGAAAGTAAACTTTTATTGATTCAAAAGGGGAAGATACATTGATACTACTACATCAAGGTTGTGTTTCATACAACAGAATCATTTGCTCCAAAGGCATACAAGTGGTCCTATCTATTTCCAAGCCAAACCAACTTGACACGACAGGCTTTCCTCTTGCACAAGGCTGTAATCCTTCGCATAATGACAGGTTGTGCCATCAAGAAGCTGGATCTTCTTTGATGAAAATTGGCAAAGGATCGGTTGCCACTAGAAAGCTGGATCTTCTTTGATGAAAATTGACAAAAGAAGGATCCGAGACCTTACAGGTGACGTCCGCTTTCCTGAAGTGGATCATCTCGGATAAGCGACTATCAGCCCCTTCTCGAAGTGGATCATCTCGGATAAGCGACTGCCAACCTCTTCTGGGAACACGCATCAGCTGCCCCAGTTTGTTCCTCCTGCTTAGGATTAAAGTTTCAACTTGAAGATCAAGAGACAAGTCTCTGGTCTCTTTCATCAAATCGAAAGACTGGCGGGCACAGTTCACTGTAATACAAGCTGGAAATAGGTTAGCAGTAAATCAAAAGAAAATGCAAGCATGATACGTTAAGTCATGTTCTTTGGGCGAAGCAATTTATATCTAATCCAGTTGCGCTTTAAGGATGGATTTCAATTAAGCAGAAGATAGCCTCGCTTGCACAGTGATGATGGGCTAGCTCAGCATAAGCCAAGTCCTAGCCTCGCCTATATAGCTAAGCCAGACTAATCCAGGGGGATGCAGTCGTGACCCAATTGTATGGCAAGACTGGCTCAACCTTGAAGAGACTAAGTCCCAATCCTTGCCTATGTGGCAAACTTAGCAGGCAAGCATGCAATGATCTTTCTTTGATCAAGTGAAAATGATAGCTTCGCCGGGAAGCTAGGAAATAGGGCTGAAACCCTTCTCTGCAAATCAGTCAGATACAAAATGGAGAACAAGAGAAATCAATCCATGAGGCAGCCGATAAAGATAAATTAAGGGAGATAAACTCCTTAAAGTCATTAGTTCATTGGTAAAGTCTTTGGATGATCGAGACTCACCAGTTCTTGGCCGATTAATGACCAGAGTGGGCATCCCCACCAGTTCAGAGATCTGAGTATCTTTCTCTGGACAACCAGGAGAAGTCATAAACAGACTGCTTCTCTGCAGAGGACTTCAAGTGTTCTATTTATAGGCCTCATGGCCTGATCGCACCGCCAAGCTTAGAAGCGCGAGCGAATTTAAGGCATTTATTGAGTCTTGAGAAAGGGAATAGTCTCCCTCGGAAATGCATGAAGAAGCAATGATCTTCCTCGTTAATGCAAGAGAGGTTATTCTAACTCGAAAAAGGAGCAATCCTTCTCGAAACTAGCCAAAAGGCAGTTGACCACGGGAAAGGAACGACGTTCCAAGACCAATTTGAAGCGAATCTACTTCGGGAGGCTCGAACGCGGAGCTATCCAGACGCGAAGCTACTCAGAGTCGCAAATCTACACGATTCCTCGGTGAACTTATTCTAATCCAGAAGCATGATTGAAAGCGAAGCTGAACTCAAACACCATGGCGACGTTCGTACTTCACATACCATCAATTAAAGCAATTCAAAATATTTCGAAGCCTGAACCATTCCATTGCAGACTTTCAAAAACTTTAAAGGGGGTCTTGTTGACACTTTAAAAAAGACAAGATTCTGACTGGCCTGAACAATGTCTAAACTTGTTGACATTTACAAAAGATAAGTGACAGATAAGCTGATGACCAGTTTTTATCCATCTCCGAGGGACAAATCAGCAACTTGGACTCTGCTGATCCAGTGAAGCAGACAATGAGCCCAGATTGTCTTTGAAGAGACCTAAGCAGGTCTAAGATGTGAAGTTAGCTCAACACTTAGCATCACATAAGTCCAAGGGGATAGCCTCGCCTGAGAGGCTAAGATTGCCCAACTTCACCTTGAAGCTGTTCAAAGCTCAGCTTCGCCTGAAGTGCTCAGTTAACTCCGCAGAGAGTTAGCTTCGCTCGAAGTCATACGCAACCACGCAGAAGGATGGTAGCTTCGCCACAGATGTTTATCCAGCTCCGCTGAAGAGCTTTCTTCTAACTTTGCCAGATGCTCCTTCCAGCTCTGCTGTGAGCTCAATGCTGCAGCTCCGCTGCGAGTCTTTTATAGTCAACCTTTGACCAATCAAATCTCCAGATGAGATTAAATCTTCAAGATCAAATCTAATCAAGATCAAATCTGAAATTAAATTTGGCAGCTACCTACCATAATCACTTGACTCTCCTAGAACAAGTAAGAAGATCAGGGGAGATCTTTCAATTATTTGGAAAGAATCAAAACAGATAAGGAGATCGACGCTACCTGTTATTTCTAACTTCGCAGAAGCTGATCTAGCCTCGCAGTAAGGCTACTTTCCAGATTTAAACAGATTGACTCAATCTGTTTCCAGTTTTCAAGAGACAATTATTCCCCTGCTCTCCCTATAAATAGCCCACCGAGGGTACACGGAGAGAGAGGGCACGCAAGAGGCGCATAAAACACACGCACAGAGAGAGAGAGGGCTAAACAGAGACCTATTCTCTTGCTTCTAAGAATTTAGAGAATTCAGAGAACTGCTTCTCTAATCAGGGTGCTGATACCCTAAGATCTTCCTCACAAAGAATCTCCGGAACCATGCAAGAAGGAATTTCCAAGTGGAGGCAGTTTGAGAAGTAACAAGAGGGTTCTACCAACCTTCTGTTCTCCGATTCCCCGAACCAGGCGAGAAGGGAATCCCATCGATCGCATCGTCAAAGGGACAAAGTGGTCGCGCGCTGACCAGACTCCTATCAGCATACTTCTCCAGAATCTCAGAGGAGATCTACTTGTAATCTTTTAGAATACTTGTAATTTAGCTCCTCGACCCCTTTTTGTAAGTTTTTCCCTTTGCAAAATCAATGGAAAACAACGTTGACCGTTTACCTTAAATTCATTACCATTATTAATATCGCATATCTCTACTGCTCCATGTGAAAACTCAGTTCTAATAATGAATGGCTCTGTCCATCGTGATTTTAATTTCTCTGGAGAAAGAGGAAGCCTAGAATTGTTGATCAGCACGATTTTGTCACATTTTCATGCCCTTATTTATCTATCATTTGTCTATAAATAATGCTGCTCGGGTATTTTTAGTGGTGTTTTGCAGAGTGAGCTATCAAAAGGAAACTGGACCACAAAAGCGTGCTCTGGAGACTGTAAGTGTGCAACAGGAGACTGAAGGTGAAATGGGATACTTGGCACTAGTGCTGCTCTACCATGCTCAAAACAAACATCAGATAAATCTACAGTCAATTCGGAGAAGCTGGAAGTCACTTGGAACAAAAACGCAATTTTGTAAAGTTCAGGGGTTTTAGTGCAATTTGACATTGAGAGCTCTTCTGTATAATTAAATAAATGTTATGGACTTCTATGTAAAAATATCAAAACCCTAAGTCTATAAATAGCCAAGGCTAGGGTTTTGAGGGGAGTTTTGGTTTTCACCTGTACGTACATTTTCCAGATCTAAAATTTTGAGGCTTTCATTTTTTCTCTCTGCATAAAATTCTCGTCCACGTTATTATTTTCGTTCTTGTTTTGTTTTGATTGATTCATCAAAAGCCTATCTCCGATCTCTTGCATCACAACGACTCTCTATCATTAAAAAGAAAAAAAGAAACAAAAAAAAGAGAAAGAAGAGAGGCACAGCCGCCCATCACCAGATCAAAAAAAAAAAAAAGGAAAAGGCAAAAGAGAGAGGCACTTGCCCCTCTCTTTGCTCACAGGACAGGACCAGCAAGGCCGCAGGCAAGGCCCTTGGCGCCTTGCTGTGTGAAGACCAGCGCCTACGTGGCGCCGTTTGATTGGAGCACAGGTGCCTTGGCGCCCACTATTGGGAGAAGGTAGGCCGTTTTCTAGATCAATGCAGGAAAGGGCGCAACACAGTTCCTTTCAATTGTCATCAACATCCCAAGTGCTATAGGGTGGGGTCTACTTCCATTTTTGCAACACAGCCAAGAAGGGAATCCTTTTGCATGTTAAGGTAAATAATAGGTAAGTAAGTGTTAATTAATATATATTGGTTTAATTGATTTAGTGACTTGCTGCCATTATTATTTAGGGTGCTGTTTTAGTCCATTTCAACAATTGGCAATTAATTTATTAGTAAGATAGTTATGCTTGATTTATTAAAAAGTATCTTGTTATTAGTTTAATTATGCTTAACTAGATTTTCTCAAGTACCTAGGGGAGATGAACCTAAGCTAAATTATCTTGTAGTCATCTGTTGGATCTCCTATCTAATGTTGTACACTCACCAATTGACCGACAACTTATAGGAGATTATTTCTAGAACAACTAGGTATTTGACAGGTTATGTGTCTGAGGTTTATGATCCATGCTTAGGGTTTTACTACTCTTTTCTGCATTTAATTTAAGTTGTTAATTTTATTTACCTTTGATGGATCATGTAATGTGGACAATAACTTGTGCTTAGATCTAGTAGTCAGACTTAATTTGCCTATTAGGAATAGAGATTTTGGTGAGTAACAACAACTAGTATGGAGTCCGAGATTGACCACTTGATGCTAGTTTAGGGGATTCGATCCTAAGTGCTTGACTTTTCTAAATTAACATATAGTTCAGAACAAAACTCCCACAAAACCTTTGATCAATTCGTCTAGAAGTGTTGAAACCAAAAGAACCTCCTGTCCCTGTGGACCGACCCTTAAGTGCTACATCGAACGACCGTGCACTTGCGGTTATTTAAAACGAGGAGACAGAATCTCCCCATCAATTGTGAAGTAAGACTTTTTATCCTGGGACAAAAGTTTTTCTCATGATAAACTTATCATGAAAAACCTTAACCCTATCCTTCGTAATCTTCGCATTTTCGTAAGCCTCGTTCCTCAACTCCTTAAGTTCGAAAATTTGTAATTTCTGAAGCACACTAGCCTTATCTAGATCAAAACTTAGATGCTTAATTACCCATAAGGCTCGGTGCTCTAACTCGAGAGGAAGGTGGCAAGCCTTTTCAAAAATTAACCTATAAGGATAAATCTCTAGAATCGTTTTAAAAGCGGTCCTATATGCCTATAAGGCATCTACCAATTTAGTGGAACAGTCTTTTCTGTTATGATTCACAATTTCTCCAAGATAAGCTTAATTTATCTATTTGAGACTTCTACCTGCCCACTAGTTTGAGGATGGTAAGGTATGGATAACTTATGTATTATGACATATTTTCGCATAAGAGCTTCAAAAGTTCTATTGCAAAAATATGATCCATTATCACTAATTATTGCACAGAGGTTCCAAAGCGTGAAAAAATATTTTCTTTCAAGAACTTGACAACAACTTTGTTGTCATTTGTGTTGCAAGGATGGCTTCATCCCATTAAGATACGTAATCCATAGCCATCAAGATGTAATGGTGTCCAAATGAGATAGAAAAAGAACCTATAATATCAATGCCCTAAACGTCAAAGAGTTCTACTTTTAGAATTGGGTTGAGGGGCATCATATTACATTTCGAAATCCTACCTATCATTTGGCATCTTATGCACGTCTTGCAAAAGTCAAATGAATTTTTAAACAAAGTGGGCTAATATAACCCACTCTGTAGAACTTTTTCGATAGTTTTATGGGAACCGAAGTGTCCCCCACATGCAAGCTAGTGACAAAAGGCTAGAACACTCTTAAATTCCTCATCAGGAATACATCTCCTAATGATTTGGTCGGAACAATATTTAAAGAGATAAGGTTCCTCCCACATGAAATATCTGACTTGAGACAAGAGCCGATATACATCTTGTTTTAACTAGTGAGATGGAGTTTAGTTTGTGACTAAGTAGTTGACTATGTTAGCAAACCATGATTTTTTAAAGGTAGCTAAGAGTTGTTCATCGGGGAAGTTATCATTGATTGGCAACTCATTAGAAGGAGTGTATGGAACAAGAGAGGTGATTGACGAAGATATTTTTGACACTCTTTTTATCTCGAATTTTGAAATCAAACTCTTGAAGGAGGAGGATCCAATGAATGAGTCAGGCCTTCACATCCTTCTTTAGCATTAGGTATCGAAGTGCAGAATGGTCAGTGAATATGGTGGTTTTGGTCCTAAGTATGAATGGACGAAAATTTTTTGATGCAAACACTACAGTCAAGAATTCCTTCTTGGTTGTAGTATAGTTTAATTGGGCTTCATTTAGAGTCCTATTTGAATAGCAGATCACATACTGCTTGCTATCTATGCGCTGTCCTAAGACAGCGCCTATGGTAAAATTGGAAGCATCACACATGGTCTCAAATGGTTTGGACCAATCTGGGACAGAAATTATGGGCGAGGAGATAAGTTCTATTTTGAGCCTTTCCCAAGAGTTAAGACATTCTTTATCAAAGATGAAGGGCACATCCTCTGCTAAAAGGTTGGTCAGGGGGTCTGGAAATTTTGCTAAAATCCTTACTGAAACTACGATAGAACCCAGCGTGTCCTAAAATGGAGCAGATCTCTTTTACACATTTGGTATAGCAAGCTTGGCTATGACCTCTATCTTCGCTTTGTCCACTTCAATCTCTTTTTTAGAAATTTCATGACCTAGGATAATCCCATGTTGTACCATGAAGTGTTACTTTTCCAATTCAAAGCCAAACTCTTTTCGGCACATTGTTTGAGGACAAGTTCTAGATGGTGAAGGCATTGGTCGATTGAGTCTCCATAGATGGAGAAATTATCCATAAAGATCTCTAAGAATCATTCGACCATATCAGAGAATAAGCTTAACATGTCATGTTGAAATATCGTGGGGGTATTGCATAAACCGAAAGGCATTCAACGGTAAGCAAAAGTCTCAAATGGACAAGTAAACATTGTTTTCTCTTGGTTCTCTAGAGCATGGGATTTGATTATACCCTGAATAACCATCCAAGAAATAGTAATACTCGTGGCCCGGTAATCGTTCAAGCATTTAATAGATAAATGGATGAGAAAATGGTCTTTACGAGTGGCAGCATTTAATTTTTGATAGTCAATGCAAACTCGAACCTTTGTAGGGAGTCGCATTTGTACTAACTCTTAGTTTTCATTCTCTACCATGATAAAACTGGATTTCTTAGGGACCACATGGACTGGGCTGACCATTGACTATCAGAAATGGGATAAATTATCCCATTATCTAAGCGTTTTACTATTTTAGCTCGAACGACCTCTTGCATAACATGGTTTAACCTACGTTGCGGGTCCCTCTTTGGTATTACCTTTCTATTTAGATGGATTTGGTGTGAACTATAGCTGGACTTAATCCCTTTATGTCAGTCATCGTCCAACCAATAGCTTCTCTATGTTTCCTAAGGACTGTCATAAAGTTCTCTTCTTGCTCATTAGTGATTGAAAAATGAAAGTGATAATGATGAGAATTACCGTCTAGCTTTGGGCTAACGGGTCATGTCCACGAGGAGGAATGCGATAGAAGTTTTTCGATGAATTTTTAAATAACAAAGGATGGTGTTGGTGTTTTTTTTCTTTTTAGTTGAAAAGAGAATGGACAGAAGGGAAATGATTAAAAGAAAAATTGAAAACTTAGAGAAGGCTTTGGAAAAGGTGATCTTTAAAAAGTATTGAAAATTGTTTGGTTGTTTTTAATATAGGAAACAAATATGGGCTCACTAATCTTCTACTCAACTACTTATTTATCTCAAGAACATTTTGGTGCATCACTTTTATCATTAGCAAAAATCTTTAGTTTCTTTTGATGTTCAAGTAAAACAAATAAGATGGTTTTGTTTAAATCTTAAGACTTTTCTTAACACATCATTAAAAGAGAATGTTAAACCATCAGGCGCAAAGAAGCAAGTATAGGATAAAAACAGTTTAAAAATATATGTGCTTTAAAAGTCCAAGTTAAAAAAAAAAGACATCCTCATGTGCTTTCAAGAGCAAAGTTTAACTTAGACATTATCCTGATTCAAAATAGTTGCTTTCATAAAAATCAATCAAGAGAAAAGAGGTAGAAGAGATTGATTAGTGAGCCCAGAAGATGGTTTAGTTACTCATGATAAAAAGAAAGCAAATAAGAAAATGAAAATAAAATATAGACATACCAAATTGAGTCGAGTTGAACAAGCAAGTTGAATCTCCTTTGATTGTCACTTCAAGGATGAATTACACACTCTGTTCCACTCTTCTCTCTTTGCTTGTCTAAATTAAAAGTAAATATGAGATACAGCTTCTCAGAACTATTTAACAATACTCCTAAAACTTTAAAAATGAATAAGAATTCTAATCCTAGTCTTCGCTATTTTTTTTCAATGCAAAACCTGACTTTTATAGGCAAAAACTCAGAGAGGAGAGGAGTGAGGAGGTAAGAGGAGCAAACACTCCCCTTATCTCCACTAAACGGCTGCAGATCCATGGGCAGAATGTGGCCAAAGGGCCACATCCTGGTGGGGATTTGGATGGCGTCTCATTGTGCCCCCTTTTGTCTGGTTGGATTTGTTGCTTGTCTTTGATTCTGATCTGATCTCCGGTGATTCTCAAGCTAACTGATTTAGATTCTGATAAAACCAAATTAATCGGTTTCCAGCCTCCCTAATTTGCCATAATCTGTCCTGATTTTCTGATTTCGAATTAATTCTGAATTAAATCAGAATTTGATGAGCTTTTTGGCTCGTTTCTCTTCCTTTTCTTTAGCAATGGGCCTGCACTTTATAAAAAAAGACTTATTAATAGTATTTATAGATAATAAATATGGTAATGTGACAATATATATGCAATATATGTGACCGATCACACCCCCACACTTATCCTTTGCTCGTCCTCGAGCAAACATCAAAACTAATCCTAATCAATTATTAGAGCACTTTCGCAGGTCACTCGATTGCACTGAGCATGTGCAACAAGCCGTTAAACCTCTAGGTTTCCCCTAGAGGATGAGTTTTATCTCGTGAGGGTTTTCAGTGGATTACACCCATATAATCCATAAAGAAAGAGAAAAAATGTTATTATTTTCGCAAAGTATTTTGAAAAGATAGAAAATATTTGAAGTATTGTTGCAAGAGCTTAAGTAATCTATAAGTTATAGGAATATCGAACTTTTTATTCCTAAACTTAGTCTCTATTCAAAAACATGTCATCAATCAAAGTAAAGACTCAAATTGTACTTCTCATATAGTCTATTACTTTACCCTGAGTCATATGCACCTTCATGACCGTGAAGTTTGACTAAGGGTTCTTTAACATTAACTCCTATGCCTTATTTATATTTATTTTTGGTGGTTTTATTTCTCAATTCCATTAGGTTTTCCGATCTGCCCATGTAACGAGCCTTTAGTCGGTGACACCCAAACCGGACAGTTTAGGGCACCAAGTGAGAAAACACCCCTAAAGACTTAAACACTCTAGCAGACAAGGAAACGAAACCAAGGGTTTTTATTTATAAAAAGTACCCCTTTTAGGCGTGAATGCTTATGCTTCATGAGGCACAAATGCCCAGCTTAATCAGAGGATATATATATATATATATATATATATATATATATATATATATATATATATATATATATATATATATATATATATATATATATAATTGAAACTTATCTCATTATCATTTGCATAAATACCAAGGCTTTCTTAGGCACAAGCACCTAGCTAATCAATAATTAGATTTGTTTATTTTTCATAGATATATATATATATATATTTTTCTCTTTTTTTATAAGGCAAAGAATCTTTGTTTTTTAATCCTATGTGTGCAAGTGTATAAGGTGCACATATTTCTTCAAGGTAAAGATTAAGACTAAATTACTTTCATCAATTTTCTTTCTAACTCTTAAAATCAAACAAGTCATCTTATTTTGACCAAGTATAAAAAATCTTAATTATGATTTTCTTATTCCTTAAAATTGACTTAATTACTTATAAAAAATATATCAAAATATTTTTCCTTTCTTTCAAAAAGTTTATTTTATATATATAAATATTTTTTTCTTTTTTTTAAGTTATATTAGTAATGTTAGAGCCCTCCCCCATACTTATCTCATGCATTGTCCCAATGTATGAAAGAAATGTAAAGATGCATGAAATAGAATGTAAAAGAGGTGCAAAAAAAATGATACACACACACACACACAAACATATATATATAGTATACAAAAATATTTACAACATCATGTTTCTCTTACATCTAGATCTTTTTAGGTCTCATCCCTCTAGCTCTCTTCCCATCATTCCAATTGGTTCTCTTTATAGGGCATAGTGGGGAGGCCAATCTTTTTGTCATTTTAGCTCTCTTCCTCCCCAGTCTCACCTTCTTTAAGCTTTTCTTCCTCATATTTCTACATTAATTATTCAAAAATTGATCACCATCATACTTCTTAGTTGGAACTTCCTTACTTTGAATATCTAGGAATTCTAACTCAGTTCCATACATCTCCTCAAAACTTTGGTCAACACTTTCCCCTGGAGGTGTGTAATTAACCAAAATATCCCTAGTCGGTTCATCCAAACATATGAGTTCTTATTCAAAGAGGTTTTCAAAGAGTAGGTCAATTGGAGATTCTTGAAATATATTCTTATGCGATATATTATTGGTTGGCTCTTCGAAAGTGAAGATATTCAAATCAAATTTCCTTTTTTAAAGGGGACTCTGAAATTAGGATCTCTGACATATGCCTTCTCATTAATATAATTTCATTCAATCTTAAATAATTCATCAAGAAACAAAGACTCATTCTTTATACCTTCATTTTCTTCATCACAATTATTTTCAACAAGTTTACCTCAAACGCTTGGTCTCTTATCTTACGAGGTTGTTTTTCTAGGTTGAAGACATTAACTTCTCTAGTCATGTCCCCAAAGGTTAATCTCATAGACCCATTCCTTTAATTGATAATAGCATTGGCAGTAGAAAGGAATGTACGCCCTAAGTTAACAGGAGTTTGAGCCCTAGGATTGGACACAGGTTGTGTCTCAAGAACTATGAAATCAACTGGGTAGATAAACTCCCCGATCTGGATAAGGACATCATTAATTTCTCTCTTTGAAACTTTCACATAACGATCAGCCAGCTGGATTGTGACTCGAGTTGGACTAAGATCGCCCAACCTGAGTTGTTGATAAACTTAGAATGGAAGCAGGTTGATACTTGCCCCTAAGTCAAGAAGTGCACGACTAATCTCGGCTTGTCCTATAGTGCAGGCAATGGTGGGTCAACCTGGATCCTTGTATTTGACAGGAATTGGACCCGACAGTAGCTCACTAATATTAGTGGCTAAGAAGACTTCTTGGATACATTAGTCTTTCTCTTCTTGGTGCACATTATTGGCCAAAAGGCCTTCCACTCTAGTTTTGATGATGATTAACTCATGTAGTTATGTGTACTAATAATCTTGTGATTTTAGTTTCAGATCATTAATCAAGTTATTAGTAGGTGATTAGCTTCAACAAGATGATTTGGAAGCTTTCACATGTTGATTAAAGAGCCCGAGCGTCAAAGATCATATATAGCACTTGCTCGGTGGACCAAAGAGTTTTGGATCGAGTCGGCTTGGAGATTGCGCTCTACAAGAAGACTTCGGTACCTAGTTTAGTTTTGTGTTTAGATCCAAATTGTAAAGATTAGAATAGTATGATATGCTCAAGTTCACAACACACACGTTTCATGTTTTGAATATTGGTTTTCGGTTTTTTCGTTTTTGGTTTAACCGATCTTGGTTTCATGAATAGATAGATTCAAAACAAGTTTATATGGTTTAATGTATATTAGATTTATTCTATATACATGCATGCTTAATTTCCTAGATAAAGTTAGTTTTGACTTACTTATTCATGTGTTTTATGTTTTGGTATTTTTAACAAAACATATTTTGGAATTAAAGTCAAAAACATGGATATATAAATGTTTCATGTATATAGGATTATATCCATATACATCATGCCTGTTGTTTAATATCATGTTTTTGTATTTGGATGAGTTTTGAACAAAATGTATTTTCTATTCAAAAATCCAAGTTTTAGAAAATACCAGTTTTGGATTTTGGTAAAAATGATAAGACACAAAAATGTTTCAAAATGTTTGTTATTTGTGATGAAATTTTTATCACAAGTTTATATTTCAAAATAAAATGATAAAATTATTTTTGTGTATTTTTAGAAGATTTATGAGAATTTTTAGGATTAAAAAATTACATATTTTTCTGACCAGAACAGCTGCTGCCAGGCTAGGTCGGTCGACCGGACAGTCGACCGAACCATGTAGTCGGTCGGCCGTAGTGGTCGACCGACGTGCACGGATACGTGCACGCTGGCTGCCCCTTAAGCCAGTCGACCGCACGGTCGACCGACTGAGAGCAGGTTGCTCTCGGTTTGTTTCGGTCGACCGGACGGTCGACCGCCCAGAGAGCCGTTGCTCTCTGGTTCTGGGGACGGTCGACCGCATGGTCGACCGGTAGCTGCCAATGGTCAAAATTTGACCATTGGACGGTCGACCGACCGGTAGGTCATTTTTGGCAGTTTCTGCTGCCAACGGCTATATTTTTTCTGGGGGCTATAAATACCCCATTAATGGCCTGTTTTCTATAAGATTTTTTTGTGCGAATTTTTCCTGACTCTCTAGTGTTTTCACAGCAATCAAAAGAAGTTTTTGGGCTTTAAATTGTTCAATCTATTTGGTGTTTTTGTTAGGGTTTGGAAAATCAAGAAAGGGTTTTTGGGAAAAGATTTTGATTCAACTTCTTCATCTTGGTTTCTAGTTTTTCCCAAAGATTTTCTTTGAGATTTTGATTTCCATTCCTTTGGTTTTCTCCACACTTGAGCTACATCTACTATATCATTCTATAGGATCTTTGTGTGGGAAAGAAATTGTTTGAGGTTGTTGTTTAGACCACCAAGTTGAAAACCCTTCATTTGCTTGGCTTTGTTCCTTTTCCTCATTGTGTTGAGGAGGTTGTGCATTTGGGTTGTATCCCTCAAGTGGTGAGGTGATCCTTGTGTATGCTTTGTGCTAATCCCTCAAGTTGTGAGGTGATTGTTTGTTGGCTTGGAGTTGTGCCTCAAGGAGGAGGTTGTGTTTGTAAGGAGAGGAGTTGGGTACTCCTTGTAATTGTTATTGCCCCAAATTCTCGGTGGAGGTTCCCTTTGTGGGAGTCCTTTGTGGACAAGCTAGTAGACTTAAAACCCTTCTGGGTGAAGGCGGGGATGTAGAGCTGGGTGCTCGAACCTCGAAACATATCTTGTTGTTTGCGTTTGATCCCTTGGCTCTTACTCTCTCTCTCTTTACTTTGTGCCTTGCATCTATTCATATTGTGCATTCATAATTATTTGTTTGGCTTGTTTGAGTGTGCATCTCTTGTTATTACAATTAGTTTTTAAATTCTGCATTAAGTTCATTAGATTAGCATTATCACCTATTCACCCCCCCTCTAGGTGATTTACAATTGGTATCAGAGCCTCCGCTCCTGATATTTAGGTTTAACCACCTAGGAGTGAGATCTTGGTTTGCTAATCTTCATTTGCATTTTTTATTTGCACACATTTAGTTTGCACTCATGGATAGCCCTCCTATGTTTAACTTTTCTAGACATGATATTTGGAAGGCCAAAATGAGTAGTCATCTAAAAGCACTAGAACATCTAGTTTATCAAGCCACAACTCAAGAATCCTACCCAAATGCTAGCAAGCATAGAAAGGCCAATGCATTAGCACTTAAAACACTTAGAGCATCTCTTAATGAAGATCTTCTACATGTGTTTGATCATTATGATTCGGCTTTTGCAGTTTGGAGCATATTGACTTCTCCCGAGCTTCCAAGGATTATCAAAAAATTGAGGAGATCTAGGAGAGACAAGTCCGATGAGCATTGCCTCATGGTCCTAGGGAAAGACTCCCTTGAGGTACAATCGGATTCTCAACTAGATGATAGCTCTAGTTCCTATTGCCATGGTTGTTTTGAAGTTCAAACATTGAATATGGAACTTGCTCAAAAGCTTGAAAATTTTTTGGAAGATTTGCTGAAAAAGAATAATCTTGAACTAAAAGAAGAAATGAAGGATTTATGTTCAAGTTTTGAATCCGTTTTGCAAGAGAAGGAAGAGATTACTAGTGAACGTGACTCACTAAGATCTCAACTAGACCTTGCCCTAAAAGAGATTGATGTTTTGAAAAGCAAAAATGATTGTGATGATGTTGTGAAAAACAATGAGGTTTTATCTTCAAAATTGGATTTTGTTTTAAAAGATAACCTTGTTTTGAAAAATGAAATTGATTTCATTATAAAAGAATTGGATATAGTTTTAAAGAAAAATGAATCTTTAAAAATTGATATTGATTCTCATGTGTGCCATGCTAGTATAGCTTCTTCTTCTTGCATATCTTTTGCATGCTCCACTTTATCTTCTACTATTGAAAATGATATAAATATTTTGAAGAAAAGTGTTGAATGTTTGGGCTCCACTTTGAGCCAATGTACTTTGAATCATACACGCTTGGAAACCTTGGTTCGCAAGAAACAAGTTCCATCTTTACATGTACACCCATCACGGCATACACATGCTCATCACGGACACAACCATAATATGTATGCCCATGTGTACACATGTACACATTGTGGTCGAAAAGCCCACCTTGCTAGATTTTGCTATGATCGTTTACATATTGAAAATTTAGCAAATAATCTTGTTTGGGTTAGGAAAGATACTAACCCCCTTGGACCCAAAAGGAAATGGGTACCAAAGACCACCCCTCATGTATTTGATGTAGGTGTGGGCTCTCGCATCACGTGAGAGTATCGGTACCTTGGAGTGGATGCGTTCCGAACTTCATAGAAATCATTTGGATGCATCACTTTCAAGGGATGTTTGGTGGAAGACCACCATGTTTTGGAGACAAGGAAAGTTACCTTCTAGGTTTTGGTAACGATCCCTAACTCCCATTTATTTGCATGCTTTTCATGTTTATCATATATAGCATGTTTTATTGTTTAGTGATTATTATGAAAATGCCATGATTATTAGACTCTTGACATACATGTATAGTATTTGAGACACCCATGTTTAATATGGATTATTATTTTGTGTTCTCACCATTTGTTTAGCTATCATGTTTATCATAGTTTAATAACATGTGGATTTACATAATAATCATGTTTATGTTTTTCATGTTTATTTATATCGTGTTTTATGCTTCATGATTGATTACTTGTTTAGATGTTAGTTTTCATTAAGACTAGAATTTATACTTGTACATATAGTGGGACACAAATAAATCTTTATATATGTTTATGCTTGGATGCCTATTTGTACCCATTAGATGTGCTAGTATAGTCTAGTTTTGATGATTCATGCATTCTAACTTGTATTCCCTATTTTGGACATGTTTTTATGATCATGTGTTTTCACTTCATGTATATGTTTATTTTGCCAAACCTTAAGATATACATGTATACCCCTTGAGTCATTTGCTTTTCATGCAAATCTTTATTTGGACTCAAATTGTGTTTAGGGATATGTATGTATACTTTTTGTGTTGTCAAAACATACATATGCCTTGAAGTATAATTAGTTTTATTGAAAATTTTAGATTTTCTTGTTTCATGTTTAAAGGAATTTAAATCGATCTTAATTGAATATTTTCATGATGATGTGTGTCACATAACACTTGTTCACTCACTTTATTAGTTTACTCATGATTTGTTTTCATGAGACTATGATATGGGCTTTATGGATTTTGAGTGTTTAGTGATCATGTGATTTACATATGTTTTATGAAAAATAATTTTGTTTTATTCCTTACTTGAAGGATTTCGTACTAGTTTACAAATTTTTCATATAACTAGTTACGGTATTCTTCATATGGTAGAGTTTTCAAAAACAACCTTATTTTCAAACCTAATTTTGAAAACCCCTACCATCCATGGGTGGTTGGATGGGAGATCATGCTCATGTATGCTTGATAGTGAAAATCATTTTAAACTTGAACATGATTGGGAGGCTAGGTAATATGAGATATACACTTGACATTATCGTTATTTCAATTGGTATCATTGAAATTCTTTCAATTGGTATCAATATTGACATTGTTGTATACTCATATTTTTTTGTATATTTATGCTTTCACTTCAAAGAGTATCAATTTCAACTGGTATCTAATTTTTCATACATTTATATGTTTTTATTTGTGCTTATTATATTCATATATCTTAGAGCACAAATTTTGATCATGATAAAGCTTGTTTTATAATGACCATCTTGTTTCAATTGACTAGTTTTCAATTGGTATCCATATACAAGCTTTGTATGTTTTTATTTGGTAATTCATAAAGAGGGAGAAAAATTGTATTTCATCTTTCAATTGGTATTTGATTTCCACTCCCATATTTTATGATTGAAAATTTCAATTTGGTATCATATGTTCAAAATGAAAAATATTTACAATTGGTATCAAAATTCTTGTTTAGAAATTCAAAATTTGTTATGTTTAATTTCAATTGGTATCAAGATTGTTTTCTTATAATTGGTATAAATGTTTTTATGTTTACCTTAAATTGGTATCAAAATGCTACTTTGACATATTTTCACTTGATATCTTAATTGATAGTCACCCCTATTTGGTTTTGTTTTTGTTTTAGACAAAGGAGGAGAACATTGTCTTTATTAACCCTTTTGTTGATTCATGGTTTCAAACAAAAAGGGGGAGAAAAATTTATTGATTTGGTTTTGCTTTTACCCCTTATTGATGAGTGTTTCTTTGTATTAAAAAGGGGGAGAAGATTTCGTTTTGTTTTGATTTTTACCCCTTTATTGATGATTGACAAAAAGAGGGAGAATTATTTGAGAAGTTTTATATATGCATGTTTATGTTTTGCATATATTAAGTTTAATTTAGTTTAATTTTAATTGGTATCTAGAGCATGTTTTGTTTCTAAACATTTCATTGGTATCTAGAGCCATTTATTGTTTATGCATGATTATGCATTGTCATTCATTGCATATTTATGTTTATTTGTTTTATGCATGAGTTAAGGGGGAGCTTCTTTGAAGCTTAACTTTGATCCATGCATATATAACTCCATGAGTTTTGTCATCATTAAAAAGGGGGAGATTGTTGGCCCAAAGGCCTTCCACTCTAGTTTTGATGATGATTAACTCATGTAGTTATGTGTACTAATAATCTTGTGATTTTAGTTCCTGATCATTAATCAAGTTATTAGTAGGTGATTAGCTTCAACAAGATGATTTGGAAGCTTTCACATGTTGATTCAAGGGCCCGAGCGTCAAAAATCATATATAGCACTTGCTCGGTGGATCAAAGAGCTTTGGATCGAGTCGGCTTGGAGATTGCGCTCTACAAGAAGACTTCGGTACTTAGTTTAGTTTTGTGTTTAGATCCAAATTGTAAATATTAGAATAGTATGATATGCTCAAGTTCACAACACACACGTTTCATGTTTTGAATATTGGTTTTTAGTTTTTCCATTTTTGGTTTAACCGATCTTGGTTTCATGAATAGATAGATTCAAAACAAGTTTACATGGTTTAATGTATATTAGATTTGTTCTATATACATGCATGCTTAATTTCCTAGACAAACTTAGTTTTGACTTACTTATTCACGTGTTTTATGTTTTGGTATTTTTAACAAAACATATTTTGGAATTAAAGTCAAAAACATGGATCTATATATGTTTCATGTATATAGAATTATATCCATATACATCATGCCTAAATGTTGTTTAATATCATGTTTTTGTATTTGGATGAGTTTTGAACAAAATGTATTTTCTATTCAAAAATCCAAGTTTTAGAAAATGCCAGTTTTGGATTTTGGTAAAAATGATAAGACACAAAAATGTTTCAAAATGTTTGTTATTTGTGATGAAATTTTTATCACAAGTTTATATTTCAAAATAAAATGATAAAACTATTTTTGTGTATTTTTAGAAGATTTATGAGAATTTTTAGGATTAAAAAATTACATGTTTTTCTGACCAGAACAGCTGCTGCCAGGCTAGGTCGGTCGACCGGACGGTCGACCGGACCATGTAGCCGGCCAGCCGTAGTGGTCGACCGACGTGCACGGATACGTGCACGCTGGCTGCCCCTTAAGCCGGTCGACCGCACGGTCGACCGACTGAGAGCAGGTTGCTCTCTGTTTGTTTCGGTCGACCGGACGGTCGACCGCCCAGAGAGCCGTTGCTCTCTGGTTCTGGGGACGGTCGACCGTACGGTCGACCGGTAGCTGCCAACGGTCAAAAATTGACCGTTGGACGGTCGATCGACCGGTCGACCGGTAGGTCATTTTTGGCAGTTTCTGCTGCCAACGGCTATATTTTTTCTGGGGGCTATAAATACCCCATTAATGGCCTATTTTCTATAAGATTTTTTTGTGCGAATTTTTCCTGACTCTCTAGTGTTTTCACAGCAATCAAAAAAAGTTTTTGGGCTTTAAATTGTTCAATCTATTTGGTGTTTTTGTTAGGGTTTGGAAAATCAAGAAAGGGTTTTTGGGAAAAGATTTTGATTCAACTTCTTCATCTTGGTTTCTAGTTTTTCCCAAAGATTTTCTTTGAGATTTTGATTTCCATTCCTTTGGTTTTCTCCACACTTGAGCTACATCTACTATATCATTCTATAGGATCTTTGTGTGGGAAAGAAATTGTTTGAGGTTGTTGTTTAGACCACCAAGTTGAAAACCCTTCATTTGCTTGGCTTTGTGCCTTTCCCTCATTGTGTTGAGGAGGTTGTGCATTTGGGTTGTATCCCTCAAGTGGTGAGGTGATCCTTGTGTAAGCTTTGTGCTAATCCCTCAAGTTGTGAGGTGATTGTTTGGTGGCTTTAAGTTGTGCCTCAAGGAGAAGGTTGTGTTTGTAAGGAGAGGAGTTGGGTACTCTTTGTAATTGTTATTGCCCCAAATCCTCGGTGGAGGTTCCCTTTGTGGGAGTCCTTTGTGGACAAGCTAGTGGACTTAAAATCCTTCTGGGTGAAGGCGGGGATGTAGAGCTGGGTGCTCGAACCTCAAAACATATCTTGTTGTTTGCGCTTGATCCCTTGGCTCTTACTCTCTCTCTCTCTCTTAACTTTGTGCCTTACATCTATTCATATTGTGCATTCATAATTATTTGCTTGGCTTGTTTGAGTGTGCATCTCTTGTTATTGCAATTAGTTTTTAATTTCTGCATTAAGTTCATTAGATTAGCATTATCACCTATTCACCCCCCCTCTACGTGATTTACATACATGTCCTTAAGAAATTTTGCATAGGATGGGATTTGTTGGGTGGCATCAAGAAGTAGCACATTTATCTTCTATTGGTTGAAGATCTCAATTATCTTATCCATGTGTGGATTATGCTTGTTGTTCTTCAGCCTATTAGGAAATGGTACTGTAGGCTTGCACACCTGACTGCTGTTGGTCCCCGAGATATTGATAAATGCGGAACTATCTCTGTTGGCAACAATGATCTAAAATACACAAGTCAACATAACACTAAAACAAGAAGGATTAATCGTTAATCAAAGAAGTAACTTGCAAAAAGGAAATCAAATCTCAGAAAATGCACAAACGCAAACAAGAGAGATTTATCCTGGTTCGGTCCTTGTGACCTACATCCAGTCCCCAAGCCACCCGCTTGAGATTTTCCTTTAACTTGACTTTGCAACCCAAAATCAATACACCATGCACACCACTTGACAAATCCCCTTCGCCAAATGTGTACACCTTCTCTTCCACCAAGAGAACACCATCTCTTCCACCAAGAGAATACCTTCACCTTGTACAACTGCCTCTACAACCAAGAAGCCTCCTGTGTACAATGATTTGCTTTGAGAATTACAATACTTTTCCTATAGCCTTGGTACTGAATGTTTATGTGGACAAGGTTCAGTATAGGAAATAAGAACTTCAGAGAATCTTCACAATGGAAATGTCTTTTGGTGAAGAACTAAAGTGGGAAAAACAGTTTTCAGGTTTGCAGATTTTTGGCTTTGAAAAACTGATAAAATCTCTTAGTATTTGGCCTTTGGACTAACTACCCCTTATATAGCTAAAGACTAGGGTAAGTTAGGGTAGTTACAGGTGCATTTCGAATGTTTGAAACGTTGGAAAACGTTGCACAAAAGGCCAACAGTCAGAAACTGTCCAACAGTCAGAACTGCCTATTAGTCGACTTGGGTTCTGAGTTAGTCGACTAGACTAGGCAAAATTTCCACTATTAGTCGACTAGGTTTAGCTATTAGTCGACTTGGTCAAGTATCGGTTGACAGACAGGTTTCTGGATAACTACTTCAAGTCGACTGCAACTGTTTATAAGTCGACTGGATCAACTGTTAGTCGACTTGGTGACATGGGTTAGTCGACTAGAAAATATATTAGTCGACTATAGTTGACTGTTTGGTCGACTAATACACAAACAGAGAGTTGGTCTGTTTCAGGACACAGGATTAGTCGACTTGGGTAACTGGGTTAGTCGACTACACATTGGTTAGTCGACTTATAATGGACATCAAGTCGACTAATGGACCAATGAAGTGTGTGTTTGTGTCAAGGCTTTTACATGCTATTTCAACTTTACAAACCACACTCTATCAACTCTCCTTGGCACATCTTGATCATGTAGAACTCTTGATTCTTCATTTGTTTAGAGCTCCAAATGTCATGCATTGCAAACGTCTTCATCGAAACAGGTTCCAACATTCTCCCCCTTTTTGATGATGACGCTTTGTGTGCACAAGTCCTCCCCCTGCAGAAGATATGTTATATTTTTCTCCCCCTGCAGAAATTGGGTTATAACAAATAGAGAAATACTTTGTTCTCCCCCTGCAACAAATATATTAGTACATATATATATAATTGTTCTTTATCAATTTTTATATGGTACCTGCAAGATAAACGTTAGATGGTACCAAACATAAAAGAACATATTTAACCTTTAGGAGTCCAAATCCATTTAGA
The DNA here is from genome assembly GCA_038442645.1 of Agave tequilana. Lineage (NCBI taxonomy): Eukaryota > Viridiplantae > Streptophyta > Magnoliopsida > Asparagales > Asparagaceae > Agave > Agave tequilana. The sequence continues at coordinate 19,816 of JAVJIF010003611.1, read as the reverse complement.
ATTTGGTTTCCACCTATTAATATACACATAGTTACAAGAATCACATATATCATGAATGTATGATGCAATATATGTATTTTTATCATGAAAATTTAAGTTCTTAGGAATCCATATAAACTTATTTTTCTTAGGCTTTCTTTTTACAAAAGAACTATATGGATTACTATAACATGAAGATTTTGCAATAAATCCAATACCATGATTATCATGTGACAATTTCTGAAAAGATAATAAAGCATTCAAATTTTCTTTTCCTTTATTAAACTTAGTCACATTTTGCAAAAGATCTTCATATTTATTTTTGAAAACTAACATGTCTTTATCCAATATAGAAATCCTTTCATTCAAAGACTTAGTTTCCTTTTTCAGAAAAATGTTCTCTTTTATAAATTTCTCATTTTCAATTTTCAAAGATGATATGACTTTTTCAAACTCATCTTGTTGTTGAGAATTTATAGATGAACATTGTAATGCATAACATGAATTTTCCTTTAAAAGTTTCTCATTTTCTTTTGACAAAACTTTGTTTTTCAGTTTTTCATTTTTCAGATCAAGAAATAATTCATGGAAAGCATCAGAGAGTTCAGAATATGATACCTCATCATCTTCAAGTGCCATGTAACATAGGTTGACACGTTCAGTGGATTCTTCTTCATCAGATGAAGATGAATCACTGTATTCTGATGATGCTTCGTAGTTCTTCTTCTTTCTGAACTTCTTACTCTTGTACTTATCTTTCTTCTTAAGCAAAGGACAATCCATCTTCATATGACCTGGTTTATCACAATTAAAGCATTTGAATTTACCTTGCTTTAGAAATTTCCTGAATTTCTTTGAGAGCATTGCCATCTCCTCTTCGTCATCATTGTCCGTGTCAGAAGATGCATGGAAGGCGAGTTCTTTCTTCTTTGAACGGTGTTGTCGTTCGTCCTTCTTCCTTTCTTCTAATTGCACTTCATATGCCATTAGATTACCGATTAGGTTTTCTAATGTCATAGTTGAGAGATCATTCGCCTCTTCAATGGCGGTTGTCTTCTTCTCCCATTCTGGTGTGAGTGCACGAAGGATCTTTCGAACTCTTTCAACTTGGGTGTAGTTCTTTCCAAGGGATGCTAATGTATTGGTGATGTCGGTGAATCTTGTAACCATCTCAGATATGGTTTCATTTTCTTCCATTTTGAATAACTCAAATCTGTGGACAAGAACAAATATTTTAGATTCCTTAACTTTATTAGTGCCTTCGTGTGTTACCTGAAGAGTATGCCATATTTGATGTGCAGAAGTTGCTGTTGAAACACGGTTGAACTCTTCTTTGGTTAGGGCACAGAATAGAGCATTCATCGCTTTGGCGTCAAGGTTCGCGTTCTTCTTTTGATCTTCACTCCAAACGTTGTAGTTGGTTGTGGGCTTGGTGTACGATACTTCTACGATGTTCCAAAGGTCGTAGTTGAGTGATTGCAAGTATATCTTCATTCTACACTTCCAATAGTTGTAGTTGGTTCCGTCAAATAGCGGTGGACGTTGAGTAGAATGTCCTTCTTTGAACTGGGATGATGAGAACTCCGTTGCCATCTTTGTTGTTGACTTGTACCCGCTCTGATACCAAATGTTGGATCAGAGCGTATACGCCAGTTCAGGGTATGAAATGTGAGGCCGGCTCTGATACCAACATAACACTAAAACAAGAAAGATTAATCGTTAATCAAAGAAGTAACTTGCAAAAAGGAAATCAAATCTCAGAAAATGCACAAACGCAAACAAGAGAGATTTATCCTGGTTCGGTCCTTGTGACCTACATCCAGTCCCCAAGCCACCCGCTTGAGATTTTCCTTTAACTTGACTTTGCAACCTAAAATCAATACACCATGCACACCACTTGACAAATCCCCTTCGCCAAATGTGTACACCTTCTCTTCCACCAAGAGAACACCTTCTCTTTCACCAAGAGAATACCTTCACCTTGTACAACTGCCTCTACAATCAAGAAGCCTCCTGTGTACAATGATTTGCTTTGAGAATTACAATACTTTTCCTATAGCCTTGGTACTGAATGTGTATGTGGACAAGGTTCAGTATAGGAAATAAGGACTTCAGAGAATCTTCACAATGGAAATGTCTTTTGGTGAAGAACTGAAGTGGGAAAAACAGTTTTCAGGTTTGCAGATTTTTGGCTTTGGAAAACTGATAAAATCTCTTAGTATTTGGCCTTTGGACTAACTACCCCTTATATAGCTGAAGACTAGGGTAAGTTAGGGTAGTTACAGGTGCATTTTAAATGTTTGAAACGTTGGAAAACGTTGCATAAAAGACCAACAGTTAGAAACTGTCCAACAGTCAGAACTGCCTATTAGTCGACTTGGGTTCTGAGTTAGTCGACTAGACTAGGCAAAATTTCCACTATTAGTCGACTAGGTTTAGCTATTAGTTGACTTGGTCAAGTGTCGGTTGACAGACAGGTTTTCTGGATAACTACTTCAAGTCGACTGCAACTGTTTATAAGTCGACTGGATCAACTGTTAGTCGACTTGGTGACATGGGTTAGTCGACTAGAAAATATATTAGTCGACTATAGTTGACTGTTTGGTCGACTAATACACAAACAGAGAGTTAGTCTGTTTCAGGACACAGGATTAGTCGACTTGGGTAACTGGGTTAGTCGACTACACATTGGTTAGTCGACTTATAATGGACATCAAGTCGACTAATGGACCAATGAAGTGTGTGTTTGTGTTAAGGCTTTTACATGCTATTTCAACTTTACAAACCACACTCTATCAACTCTCCTTGGCACATCTTGATCATGTAGAACTCTTGATTCTTCATTTGTTTAGAGCTCCAAATGTCATGCATTGCAAACGTCTTCATCGAAACAGGTTCCAACAACTGCTTGAGTTATCTGTTTCAGATTCATCAGATTTAGAAGGATTGGGACTAGATGAGGTGGATGCTTGAGTGTGATTGTATTGAATGGGATTGGATGGTGTTGACACTTGATTATCAACTTTCTTTCCCGACCTCAATGTATGAACAACATTACATTGATTCAATGATTGATTCTCAGCCAAATGAGCTTGTTGAGAATTCCTAGGATTCATTATTGGCTGACTGGTGATTAGTCTCCAATTTTACATAATTTTTATCACATTCTCATATTTATTTGATGTAAAATTCTGCTAATAAAGTTTTGCTTGCTTAATCCTAGGTCCATGGTGTGCCAATGAAGAAGAAATCCTAAATCACCATTTAATGGGTGATTAAAGGCCTACTAAGTAGCCATTGACTTTAGAGTGAAGATTTTGTCAGTCCAGGGCATCAAATCTAGAAACCAGAAGATCCACCTGACAGGGGACAGACAGGACGACGCACTGTGCGAAGCCAGGCGCGCGCCGCCCTGGCATGGCCACAGAAATGTGGCCTGGGCCGCGTTTCCACGGCCATGTGGGCGCGCGCATGTCTGGGCTTCGGGCTAGGGGTTGTCCTCCTGTCCCCTTTCCCTGGTGTCTATAAATAAACCCCCAGGGGCTTCAGTTGGAGATATCCAGAGAAGAGAGTTGTATTTGTTGCTTTGTTAGGAATTATAGTTATTTTAGTTTCCTTCTTCTTGTAGTTTTAGTTTTAGCCATTAGAGTGAAAGAGAGAGAGAGAGTGTGTACAAGTTGTATTTGAAGGGTGACAGGCTAATACAAGTAACTACTTCTCTTTCTTCTTTCTATTTACTTGTCTTTTCCATTTGCTTTTACTTCCTTGTTGTAGTGTAACTTCCTTAATCTTCACTTCTTTTCTTTTATTTTCTTGTAGTGTAACTCCCTCTCTTTACCTCATCTCTTTTGTTATTTCTTTTCTCAAGCATGTCTAACTAACTCTTCATTTGCATGGCTAACTAACTACTAATCCACTAATCTCTAGAACTTGATTGATAACCCAAATGAGTCAATAGTGTCAAACAAGCCTTATGCAAATGAGAGCTATGACATCTTAAGACGAGGGTTCTAACTCTAACTTACCTACAAGTATTTACTTTCTTATATTTCATGCTTAATGGGTTTTTGATGATCTATGGGTTGTGTACTTTACTTATTGTTGTAAGTTAGAGACTTTTCCTTTTAACTTTGCCGATACCATTAGTGCACTCGTGTCTTCCCTTATTCTCCCCTTCTATTGGATCTTGATAAGGGAATGTCCGAGTTTTTGTCGTGTAAAGCTAAGTTATAGGAAGAACTATCACTCGATTTCCACGTGAGTAGTTCCAATGCATAAGAGTTATGCTTGCCTATGATCCATCGTGAGGCTATATCTTCCAGAAGTTAGAGATTAGTGAGAGCAATCAGTAGAAAGTTAGCCATGCGCCTTTACCACTAAGAATAATCCAACTTTACAAACCACCAAATCATTTTCAAACAATTCTTAAAACCAACTTGTTTTCATTTTCTAATTCTTTATTTTGAAACAAAGAACTTTCTCTTTTCTTGAATAAAGAAGCCGCATCAAGCTTCCATCGCTCTCCCTCCTTGTAGATACGACCCGTATAGCCACTTCGCTACTACAGAAGAATCGCAAAAGCAGTAACATCGACCCACACTCTTCTTACTTATTCTTGTGCTTGCTTTTTGCCGATCAAATTTTGGCGCCATTGCCGGGGAGGGAACGGCTTTATTGTTTAATACTAAAGATTGTTCTTATTTTTGTGTGTAGGAGAAGTACCAAGGAGCTCACTATCACAGGAAGCAAAAGAGGTGACCAAGGACGTTACACGAGGATTCATTTTCCCTCGAAAAAATTCGTGTAAAAGCGAGTTTTTTCCGATTGAAGTACTAACAAACTCGTTTACAGGGTTGCCGAAAGCCGCTAAAATTGCTTTCTAAATTTTTTTTAGTTCCATTGAATGCTTCACCCTATACATGTGTAATAAACTCAATAGAAATTCACTTGTTGCTTAATTGAAATTTAGATTAGACTTTTGCATTTAGGGCACGTGTCTATTTCAATTCATTTCAATTTCTGTTGAAGAGTGCTAGAGAAAAGGTACGTGTGTATTCATATAGAATAGGACCAACATTTTGGAGTATTTTATCGCTTTGAGTGTTACCTTGTTGTGAATAAACTGTACACTTGCATAATTGACATTAAGGGCAAAATCTCAAATAAACAAGATAAGGTGGGGATTTCATCACCCTTCCTTAGCCCAAAAACCATCTTCAAGTGCACTCACACTATCCCAAGCCTTAGCTAAAAATTGATAGATGTTGGCCCTAGGGGTATCTCGGACTCACTAAGAGATTAACCGAGGTTGAAAATTGCAAGAACTACACTTTTACAAAATCGGTGTCTAAGGAAAGTGGATTGAGAAGCAAAGCCTCGAAAGCTCCGTGGTTTGGCGTAATTAAGGCCCGTGGCTCATGCCTGGATACGCCCCCCCCCGAGCTTTGCCCTTTCCTGGATGATTAACTTGTAGTCGAGTTCTTGCAACAACCTCCCCCGGAGAATCGACCAGTTAGGAGTCGTCTAGGTCTAGGTACCTTAGACTAAGGCTTGGTGGTGTTTTTCTTTCTCTTATTTATTTTTTATTCTTTTTGATTGTTTGTTATTTTCACATTGTTTGTGGTGTGATGCATGCAAGAGTGGGTAAGAGATCCTGTATCTTCTAGATTAACCAGAAATATTCCTTACCCTTGCATCTAGAGCCGGTGATGGCATCACTTCAGGACAGATTTTACCCAATAGAACCTCGTTACCATCTTGTATAAAACTGCCTGAGGCAAATGAAAATAATTTTGAATTAAAGCCTCAATTCATCAACACTCTCCCAAAGTTCATGGTTTAGAATCGGAGGACGCATACTTCTTTGTTAGGGAATTTGAAGAAGTGTGCCTCATAATGCGTATACCCCAGCTAAGAGACGATGCCGTTAGGTTACATTTCATCTCTTTTTCCCTAAAGGACCTAGCGAAGAAATGATTGTACAATTTGGCGGTAGATTCAGTCACGACATAGGATGATTTCGTCAAGGCCTCCTTGAAGAAATTCTACCCAATCCACAAAACTGCACTCATTAGAAAGAATATCATGCAGTTCAGACAAGAACCGAGTGAACCATTTTGGAGTTACTTTGAGCGATTCAAAGACCTCCTAGCTCAGTGCCCTCATCATGGTGTGGAGAACTGGCGTCAGTGCCAGATTCTCTACGATGGCTTAGATTATCAAACAAAAACCCTTTTAGAAACCATGTGTCAGGTAGGGTTCTTGCAAAAGGATGAGAACCAGGGTTGGGATTTATTTGAGAACTTAGCTGCGAAAACCCTGTAATGGGAGCTAGCCTCAGAAAATCCAAGGAATTCACAATCTATAGCTTCAGAGGAGGGCTCCTATCTCTAGAATCATCCATAGCTGCAGAAGCTAAGATTGCAATCCTAATGAGGAGAATAGAGGCTCTAGAGACAAAAGAGCCAGTCAATGTCAACCAAATCAACCCACCACCAATTCACAATCCGATTGCTCATACTCTCAGGCACCAAACCATGTCTTTGAAGAGTGCCCTGTTTTTCATGCCCAGCAAGTGCCACCGGAACACTTGAACGCGACTTACTCACGGCCGCCGCACAATCCCTACTCGCAAACATACAATCTTGGTTGGAGGAATCACCCCAATTTCTCCTGGGCCCAGAACAATCCTCCTAGGCCTAATTTCTCCAACAATTTTCACCATCCCAGTCCTCCACCAAATTTCCCCAGTCAAGCTCCATCTTTCTCCTCTCAAAGTTTACCAATGGCAAAGAAATTCAGCAAATTAGAGGAGAGCATGGAAGCTTTTATGAAGTCCCAAACGCTTTTATGCAAAATCAGGGACAAACGCTGAACAACCATTCACAGGCTATATCGAGATTAAAAATGCAGATGAGCCAATTAGCTAGCTCCTAAGTGAAAGACCAAAGGGTACTTTACCTAGTCAGCCACTAGTTAACCTAAAAACCTCCAATCAAGCATTTGAAATTCAGGATCCATCGATCAACCAGTGCAATGTTGTTCACACACTTCGATCTGGAAAGAAGGTAGACAATTAGGTCTACCAATAGAAAAGTCCAGTCCATCCTGATCCTACTCTAGCCTCCACCTCTGCTAGTTCCTCCCAAACTGCTCCTCAAACATCTGACAAGGATAAAACTGCTGAACAAGTTCATAAGCCTGTAGCACCCTTTCCCAATAGGCTTAGGAATAACAATAAGAATATGCACATGGAGAAGATGCTAGAGATGTTCAACCAGGTCAAATTGAACGTGCCTCTTCTTGACGCTATCCAACAAGTCCCAGCTTATGCAAAATTTCTTAAGGATATGTGTACTAAGAAGAGAAGACAAATGTGCCCAAGAAAGTGTTCTTGGCAACTAATATAAGCGAATTTCTGTTTGGTCCCATCCCGGTGAAGTACAAGGATCCCGGATGTCCCACAATCTCCTGCACCATAGGACAGACCAAAATTAGTAGAGCACTCCTTGACCTGGGAGCAAGTATCAACTTGCTACCTCTCTCAGTATATCAGCAACTTGGGTTGGGTGAGCCGAGCCCAACTCGAGTCACCATTCAGCTAGCTGATCGATCTGTGAAAATCCCAAAGGGGAAAATCACAGATGTCCTTATCCGGGTCGGGGATTTCATCTACCCCGTTAACTTCATTGTGCTTGAGACCCAACCTGTGTCAAATCCGAGGACTCAAATTCCGGTCATCTTAGGGCGCCCATTCCTTGTTACAGCCAATACCATAATCAACTGTAGGAATGGGTCCATGCGACTAACCTTTGGAGACATGACGAAGGAAGTCAATGTCTTCAATCTTGGAAGACAAACAAGGGATATCAATGATCAAACAGTTGAGTTCAATTCTATTGAAAATCTGACCAGTGAGCATAAGGAAAGCATGGAGATGGACACAGAGGCAGAGTTTGATCTGGAGTCTGAGGATTTTAATTTTGACCAGATCATAGAATCAGCAGTGGATTGGGCGTCAAGCCTAAGTGTACCTCATCATAGGATTGAAAGTCTGGAGATTGCCTCCAATGAAGCAACACCTTCCCTAGAGCTAAAAGCCTTACCTGCATACCTCAAGTATGTCTACCTGGGCGGAAGAGAAACCCTGCCAATTATAGCATCCCACCTGACTGAGCAGCAAGAGGACAGCTTAATGTCTATTCTGAAAAGACATAGGGAAGCTATTGGATGGACGATGAAGGATATCAAAGGGATAAGTCCAGCCATAGTGCAACATAGAATCCACTTGACCGATGAAGCAACCCCCAGAAGGGACCTGCAACGCTGGCTTAACCCACTCATGCAAGAGGCAGTTAAAGCGAAAATTTTGAAACTGTTAGATAATGGGATCATTTATCCCATTTCTGATAGCCAATGGGTTAGCCATGTTCATGCGGTCCCGAAGAAATCCAGCCTTACGGTAATTGAAAATGAGGAAAAAGAGTTGGTACAAACAAGACTGCCGACCAAGATTCGTGTTTGTATTAACTACAGGACGTTGAATGCAGCTACCCATAAAGACCACTTCCCGCTACCCTTCATCGACCAAATGCTTGAGCGCCTGGCTGGACACGAGTACTATTGCTTCCTCTTTGGGTACTCAGGATATAATCAAATCCCCATTTCTGCAGAAGATCAGGAAAAGATCACGTTCACCTGCCCATTCGAAACCTTTGCTTACCGACGCTTGCCCTTTGGATTGTGCAATGCTCCCGCAATATTCCAACGATGCATGCTTAGTCTTTTCTCCGACATGGTAAAACGTTTTCTTGAAATTTTTATGGATGATTTCTCCTTCTACGGATTCATTTGATCAGTATCTTCATCACCTTGAGTTAGTGCTGCAAAGATGCAAGGAGAAGAACTCTAAACTGGGAAAAATATCACTTCATGGTGAAACAGGGGATTGTCTTAGGCCATGAGATTTCTAGGAGAGGCATTGAAGTGGACAAGGCTAAAGTAAAAGTGATTGCTAAGCATCCACCTCCCAAAAGCATCAAGGATATTAGATCCTTTTTAGGGCATGTAGGGTTCTATCGACGGTTCATTAAGGATTTTAGCAAAATCGCTAGGCCCCCTTAACCAACCTGCTCGCTAAGGACATGCCCTTTGATTTTAACGATGAATGTTTCAAGTTATGGGGGAAGCTTAAGCAAGAACTTATTTCTGCGCCTATTATTTCTGCTCTTAACTGGGCCCAACCATTTGAAATCATGTGCGACACCTCTGATTTTGCTATTGGCGCTGTTCTAGGACAGCGCATCGACAATAGGTAGCACGTGATTTATTACTCGAGTAGGACCTTGAATGATGCCCAACAGAATTATATGACTGAGAAGTAATTCTTGGCTGTTGTCTTTGCGTTAGAGAAGTTCCGGCCCTACTTGTTAGGTTCGAAGACAGTGATTTTTACGGATCACTCGGCTCTGAAATACCTCATGACCAAGAAGGAAGCAAAAGCCCAATTGATTAGGTGGATCCTTTTGCTTCAATAATTTGACCTGGAAATTCGGGATAAATGAGGTATAGAAAATGTGATTGCTGATCATTTGTCACGAATTCTGAACGCACCAATCATACAAGCTCCAATCAATGAGGATTTCCTAGATGAGCACATCCTAGCCATTTTTAAGGAACCCTGGTAGCGGACATAGTAATTACCTGGCCACTGGACAATTACCCGCTCACTGGACAAAGCAAGACCAATATCGCTTCTTTGCCCAAATACGGTACTTCTTCTGGTAAGAGCCGTATCTTTTTAAGTATTGTCCTGGATAGATTATTCGATGATACATACCAGAGGAGGAACAGAGGAGTGCGCTCAGCTTTTGGCATAACCTTGCATGCGGAGGACACTTCGGTCCCCGCAAGACTGCAGAGAAAGCTCTATAAAGTGGGTTTTACTGGCCCACTTTGTTCAAAGACTTATACCATTTTTGCAAGTCATGCACAAATTGTCAGAAGATTGGAAAATTTTCAAGAAGAGACATGATGCCCCTGAACCCTATCCTGAAAGTTGAAATTTTTGATATTTGGGGTATTGACTTCATGGGACCATTCCCTAATTCCTTCGGCAATCAGTTCATTTTGATTGCTGTCGATTACGTCTCTAAATGGGTAGAAGCTGTGCCAACAAAGACCAATGACAACAAAGTGGTTGTCAAATTTCTCAAAGAAAACATCTTCTCCCGATTTGGCACCCCTAGAGCGATAATTAGTGATAATGGATCACATTTTTGCAACAGAGTTTTTGAAGCTCTGATGTGAAAATATTCTATCAATCACAAATTATCCACTCCGTATCATCCCCAGACAAATGGGCAGGTCGAAGTCACCAATCGACAACTCAAGCTCATTCTGAAAGAGACTGTCAGACAGAACCGAAAGGATTGGTCGGTCAAACTCAATGATACATTATGGGCTTACCACACTGCTTTTAAGACAGTCATGGGGATGTCTCCTTTTAGAATCGTATTGAAAAAGCCTGTCATCTGCCAGTCGAGTTAGAACATCGTGCCCTATGGGCCATTAAGTAACTCAATTTTGATCTGAGTAGGCCGGTGAGCTAAGGAGACTGCAGATCTCTGAATTAGAGGAGATACGGAATGAAACTTATGAGAACGCTCAATCATCAAAAGCAGGACTAAATTTCTCCATGACCAGATCATAACCCAAAAAAACTTTGCTCCGGGAAATAAGGTTCTGCTGTATAACTCAAGGCTTCATATTTTCACAGGGAAGCTGAAGACTCGTTGGTCTGGACCATTCATTGTGTGCACCGTTTTCCCACACGGTACTGTGCTTATTGTAGACCCTAAGAACAACACGGAATTCAAAGTGAACGGGCAAAAACTGAAGCCCTTCTTGACCACTGAGCCTATGACTCCGGATGATAGTGTGCTGACTCTTTTTGCCCTGTCATACACCTAACCACAACAACAACAACAAAATTGTTTATATGCTTACCCCTTCTACATTTTTTTGACATTTCTTTAGCCTATTCACTTAGCCGGCCCAAGTCAACATAGACGGTGACATCATTTCTTCACCCTATTTATTGCGTTTGCATTTACATATACATTCATTGAGGACAATGCATTAGCTAGATGTGGGGGGGTGCTAACACTTTTTCTTTTTCCTTTTATTCTTTCTTTTTCCTTTTATTCTTTTTCTTTTTTCCAAAAAAAAATCTCCAGATTAAAAAGAAATTTCATACTCTTTATAAAAATATCAAAAGGTTGTAGGAATTATGGGAACCTTATTAATAAACAAGAAAGATTGGTTTGACTAAGAATTAGGAGGGATAAGGAAAATAACTCATACCTTTTATTTAGCCTTAGTAGAATATGCATAAACAACACACATGCTTGGGATTTAGAGACACAACTCTTGAGGAAAAAAACGCTGGATAATTGTGCCTCAAGAAGCATGATTATTCACGCCAAAAAAAATATATAAATCTGTAACGCCCCGATTCCACGGATACGGGGACGTCACTGCGACGTATATGCGTAGGTCCGAAAATGCGCCCACACATATACGCTAAGCAAAGGTACAACAAGAAATGATCAGAGTGCAACACAAAGCGTGGTATACACACATATATGCCAACATAAAGGTACAATACAAAGTCATCACAGTATATGATAAACATTTCATTTTACATGTATCAGTTATCACAACCAAGTCCCAAAAGTAAGATGTACAGCAAAAGTACAAAAGAGCTCACGAGTAGGATGGAGATCCCGTGAGTCAAAAGAGGTCAGGCACAAGGAACTGGAGCTGGGATGCCTGCCCGCTAAGGATGGCTCGATCTACGATGGACAACTCCACTTCAATCCAGCTTCGGAATCTGAATGTGCAAATCCAAGGGGTCAAGACATATAACAATAAATGAACTACTGCCAAGTGGCTAAGAGACATGAATAGTGTCAGAACGCAAGGATAGTATATAAGAGCAGATATAACAGAATCATAGAACAGGAAATACGGGTAAAACGGATTATAAGTAAAAGTGATTATATACGCTTAAGTCACTGTCCCATGAGACTAGTACATCGAAGGAATAATCCAAACAAGGAAACCCTCATCTATATACCTCTATCTCATGTCACAGTAATCCAAGCATATAGAATCGAAGTTGCAAATCATGTGATAATCATAACGAGAAAGACATAAGCCAATAACCGGAATCATCACTGGAATCACGGCAAGTAGAACGGAGTCATAACATAACAGGTACACATAACAGTAACTATATCGGGAATCATAACTGACATCAATTATTATTATTACTCGTCTAACCCATATATCTAGGTATGTGTCTCGGTATCGATCCCAACTCACATACATCCATATATAAGAAAGTCGAGGGTCGTTATCGGAAGTAGATGGAGAACTGATATCACTTCTTATAGTAGTTTCCATACACCTGGAACCGGTTTGGAGGCCCAAAGTCCCCCTAACAGTCATATAGTGTGGGCCCAAAGTCCCACTAACAGTAATCTCCATATTCCGCCCACCTACTATAAGCAAGGTATCATTCCGGCATCCATCACTTCCACCCATACCCCATACAAGTTGTAGCTTATTAAGGATTATCAGTTTACGGGAAAATGAACATAACAGTAATAGCCCTACAGATTCAAGAGGTGGCCCCCATGGATTCAAGAGGTGGCCCCCACCGTGTGGTGTGGCACTTTGTTCCATGTGGCACTTTGTTCTGAGGGAGTGGATTCTAAAGGTGGCCCCCACCGAGTATGGTGTGGCACTTAGTTCCATAAAACAAGGCAGGGTTCCCGTAAACAAGATAATCATGAAGTCAGGTGTATCATGCTTGGTTTAGGAGATAGCGTGACAAAGTGGTGATAAGGTAAGACAAGTGGAACATAGATGCATCCTAGGGTTCAACGACCTCGGAGGGTCTGCCACGCATGCTATAGAATAAGGAAACAATAATAACACGGCAAGGTACAAGTACAAGAATGGAACAAGCAATTGCATGACCCGATGAGGTGACTAGAGGTAATGTACTACAAGTAATAGGTTATTAAGTACAAGGTACATTCACATGAACCAAGTGTAAGATCCATCATGTAACATGTCAAGCGGTACAAATATGAAGCATAAACAAGACTAACATACCATACATGTGCCAGGGTAATATCGAAATTAGAAATGGAAAGAGTCAGAAATTCTGGCCCAGAATCAGACTGTCGGTCGACCTCCGGTCGACTGCCGGTCGACTGGGGACATAACTAACGGTCGACTCCCGGTCGACTGCCGGTCGACCGGTCAGATGCCGTGAGCTCCAGGTTTTGGCCGGTCGACTGCCGGTCGACTGGTCCACACCTAATTCCTAAGTCGGTCGAGTCATCGGTCGACTGCCGGTCGACCGCCAGCTCAAAACTGTGCACGTTGTGCACATCGGTCGAGTGATCGGTCGACTGTCGGTCGACCGATCCTCTGAAATCTGCTGTTGTTAAGTTAAAAATCAGATTTTTATGGGGTTGTCTCTAATAGTCTAAAGATGGGATTTTTATGACATTAGGGGGCCTGATCTATCAACACAAGTACACAAGGGATGGACTAGCCTTGGTGAGTAAAGATATTTACATGGAAAGGTTGGATCTTTAGTTTGATAACCTAAAAATGGGATTTTTATGGTGCAAGTGTTCAAGAGTTCACATCACAAGAAAATAGAGAGCTATCTAGGTCTTGGTGAGTAAGGTACTCACCTGGATAGGTTGGATTGGGCTTGATCCAAGATGAAGAAGATGATGGCTTCAATCCATGAATTGTTGTTGAAGCTAGGGTTGAAGGAGTAGATCTTGGTGTTGCCTTGGGGTTGGTGGTTGGAGATGAAGCCCTTGTGATGAAGCCCTAGATGGGTTCTTGAAGTCTTGAGATGGATCCTTGAAGCTAGGGTTTTGGTGGAGGAGATGAGAGGATTTTGTGAGAGAGTTCTTCTCTTGATGAAGTGGAGGAAGAAAAGAGAAATTAGCAATTAGGAAAGTATAAATATGATGGGGATTTTGTGAAGGAGATGGAAATAGGATAAATGCAAGGGGGCTTTGTGTGAAAGGGGAGGGGTGAGGTGTCCCTAGGGTGGCCACTTGGCCGGCTATGGGAAGGAGAGAGAATGAGTGGGGTTAGGTGAAGGGTGAGTGGGAAATGAGGTGGCAATTTAGGTGGAAATAGAATTGCAAAAATTGGAAAAAAGCCCGAAATTCAAGTATCTCGGAATGATCTGGAAATTTTACCAAAAATCAAGAATAATATATAAAGACCAATAGTGAAATCTGTTCGAAGAAATACTTTATAGTTTTAAAATTAAAATCCCAGAATCAGTGATTTACCGACTCCGAAAGAATTTCCATAAAATCATAAAATTCTCAGAAAAAGAATATAGACAGAAAATATGATTCCAAGAAATAAAGTCTAAAGAACCATCATGAAATTCTAAATTGTTTGAGAACTAAAAATTCGGGAATCGGTCAGCGGTACTGGCCGACACCGGTTTTGAAGAAATTCAATTTAATTCCAGAAAAATCCAGAAAATCACAGAAAATCTAATATATTGAAAAACAATATTTAAAATTGAAATCGGTCAATTCTACACGTCAGAAATACCAAGTCGAAGAATATGCTATGATCGGGCCCTCGGCTCAGACTAGGGCTGAATCCGAGTCCACGAATCCAAATCCAATATAAACTAATCGTGTAAGGAATTCATGATACAGAATAAATACAGGAAACAAATCGAAAAAAATACGATCGAAAATCTGAATACGTAACTAAGTACGTATTCCAGGAACGGGGTATTACAATCTACCCACCTTACAAAAAATTGCGTCCTCGCAATTTCGTTAAGGAGGCAAATTGAATACAAGGAGGACGAAGGCACGAATAAAGGCATCATAAAACTAAAACAGGGGATAAGATAAACACAGGAAGAACTAGGATGATCAAGGAAAGAATGACAAGGAAAAATACTTAGAATGAAAATCAACTCAAATACAAGAAATGGGGTAGTGGTTACCAAGAAATCCTAAGGCTCCTGATCTGGATACTGATCTTCCCACTCTGCTGCAACACCTGAAGCCTCTGCTGCCATGACGTGAACTTGGCCTCTACCCTGATCTGCTCTAGGCCTCATCCCTCTCTGCTGACGATCATACCGTTGGGGTGGAAATGGAGCTCTCCGGTCAACGGGCTCTGGGTTTCTCCTCAATGGCGGTGCTGGAAGTGCTGGGGCCGGATGCGCTGGAGCTGGAAGAGCTGGTCTGACTGGTGCCGTATGCTCAAACTTCCTGTACCGGCAATCCCTTAGTGCATGACCTCTTGCCCCACATGCCAAACATAATCCATTGGCTACCCGACAATCTCTCCTGTAATGTCCGGGCCTGTGGCAGAAATTGCATGTGATCTGAGGAAGAGGGGTCTGGAATGGTCTCTTCATCATCAGGCCCTGGGTTGCCCTATCTGCATCCTCCTCATCCATCAACTCAAGAGGCCTCTTCTTGGCTTGGCTCTTCATCTGATTCTCCTTCTTCTTCTCCAGTCCACGCTCTACTTCTCGAGCTATGGTAAGAACCTCAGAATATGTCTTCAGCTGCTGGGGCATCAAGAGGACCTGTATATCCATCTGTAGGCCCTGCTGAAACCTGCCTGCCCGCTTCTCCTCATCCGTCACCATGTACGGGGCAAAGCGGCTCAACCTGAGAAACTCCGCGGCATACTCATCCACGGACTTACTCCCCTGCCGAAGTCTGATGAATTGCTCTTCCATGTCCTTCTGAGCTGTGACAGGGAAGAATCTGCTGTAGAAACTCTTGGAGAAGGTGTCCCAAGTGACAGGCTTCTCCAATCTGGCCTCCTCTGCTAGCCACCAAGTCCTGGCTATATCTTTTAACTGGATCTTGGCAACTTCCACTTGGTTTTCCTCTGGGACACGGGCTGCATTCAACAAGTCCGATGTGTCCGTCAGCCATTGCTCGGCCTCCAAGGGTTTCTCTCCACCCGTGAATATGGCTGGCTGCAGCCTCCTGAAGTCTGATATGTTCCCCGGCCTCTGTCCCTTAGGTGCTGCTATCTCTTGCCGGAGAAGCTCGGTCTGCTGCTGCTGGTTCTCCATCATCATCTGGATAATCCTCAGTAGATCCACATCCTCTCCCGCTGCTCCATTCGATGCTGATCTGGAGTTGCTGCGACCCGATCTCCTCTCCATCAATACGAGGTATGGATAGACCGGAAGGAGCTGGAACATGGAATGGAAGGACTTCAGGATATGAAGGAAAGAATCAAGAAGGACCAAATGTAGAATCAAGAAGGACTAGATAACTTTGTACGTTGTAGTTGGCATTAGCAAATTACAGGAATTTGCAGCTTGTCTGTACTATAGGGGTAAGAGCCTAAGCTCTGATACCAACCTGTAACGCCCCGATTCCACGGATACGGGGACGTCACTGCGACGTATATGCGTAGGTCCGAAAATGCGCCCACACATATACGCTAAGCAAAGGTACAACAAGAAATGATCAGAGTGCAACACAAAGCGTGGTATACACACATATATGCCAACATAAAGGTACAATACAAAGTCATCACAGTATATGATAAACATTTCATTTTACATGTATCAGTTATCACAACCAAGTCCCAAAAGTAAGATGTACAGCAAAAGTACAAAAGAGCTCACGAGTAGGATGGAGATCCCGTGAGTCAAAAGAGGTCAGGCACAAGGAACTGGAGCTGGGATGCCTGCCCGCTAAGGATGGCTCGATCTACGATGGACAACTCCACTTCAATCCAGCTTCGGAATCTGAATGTGCAAATCCAAGGGGTCAAGACATATAACAATAAATGAACTACTGCCAAGTGGCTAAGAGACATGAATAGTGTCAGAACGCAAGGATAGTATATAAGAGCAGATATAACAGAATCATAGAACAGGAAATACGGGTAAAACGGATTATAAGTAAAGTGATTATATACGCTTAAGTCACTGTCCCATGAGACTAGTACATCGAAGGAATAATCTAAACAAGGAAACCCTCATCTATATACCTCTATCTCATGTCACAGTAATCCAAGCATATAGAATCGAAGTTGCAAATCATGTGATAATCATAACGAGAAAGACATAAGCCAATAACCGGAATCATCACTGGAATCACGGCAAGTAGAACGGGAGTCATAACATAACAGGTACACATAACAGTAACTATATCGGGAATCATAACTGACATCAATTATTATTATTACTCATCTAACCCATATATCTAGGTATGTGTCTCGGTATCGATCCCAACTCACATACATCCATATATAAGAAAGTCGAGGGTCGTTATCGGAAGTAGATGGAGAACTGATATCACTTCTTATAGTAGTTTCCATACACCTGGAACCGGTTTGGAGGCCCAAAGTCCCCTAACAGTCATATAGTGTGGGCCCAAAGTCCCACTAACAGTAATCTCCATATTCCGCCCACCTACTATAAGCAAGGTATCATTCCGGCATCCATCACTTCCACCCATACCCCATACAAGTTGTAGCTTATTAAGGATTATCAGTTTACGGGAAAATGAACATAACAGTAATAGCCCTACAGATTCAAGAGGTGGCCCCCATGGATTCAAGAGGTGGCCCCCACCGTGTGGTGTGGCACTTTGTTCCATGTGGCACTTTGTTCTGAGGGAGTGGATTCTAGAGGTGGCCCCCACCGAGTATGGTGTGGCACTTAGTTCCATAAAACAAGGCAGGGTTCCCGTAAACAAGATAATCATGAAGTCAGGTGTATCATGCTTGGTTTAGGAGATAGCGTGACAAAGTGGTGATAAGGTAAGACAAGTGGAACATAGATGCATCCTAGGGTTCAACGACCTCGGAGGGTCTGCCACGCATGCTATAGAATAAGGAAACAATAATAACACGGCAAGGTACAAGTACAAGAATGGAACAAGCAATTGCATGACCCGATGAGGTGACTAGAGGTAATGTACTACAAGTAATAGGTTATTAAGTACAAGGTACATTCACATGAACCAAGTGTAAGATCCATCATGTAACATGTCAAGCGGTACAAATATGAAGCATAAACAAGACTAACATACCATACATGTGCCAGGGTAATATCGAAATTAGAAATGGAAAGAGTCAGAAATTCTGGCCCAGAATCAGACTGTCGGTCGACCTCCGGTCGACTGCCGGTCGACTGGGGACATAACTAACGGTCGACTCCCGGTCGACTGCCGGTCGACCGGTCAGATGCCGTGAGCTCCAGGTTTTGGCCGGTCGACTGCCGGTCGACTGGTCCACACCTAATTCCTAAGTCGGTCGAGTCATCGGTCGACTGCCGGTCGACCGCCAGCTCAAAACTGTGCACGTTGTGCACATCGGTCGAGTGATCGGTCGACTGTCGGTCGACCGATCCTCTGAAATCTGCTGTTGTTAAGTTAAAAATCAGATTTTTATGGGGTTGTCTCTAATAGTCTAAAGATGGGATTTTTATGACATTAGGGGGCCTGATCTATCAACACAAGTACACAAGGGATGGACTAGCCTTGGTGAGTAAAGATATTTACATGGAAAGGTTGGATCTTTAGTTTGATAACCTAAAAATGGGATTTTTATGGTGCAAGTGTTCAAGAGTTCACATCACAAGAAAATAGAGAGCTATCTAGGTCTTGGTGAGTAAGGTACTCACCTGGATAGGTTGGATTGGGGCTTGATCCAAGATGAAGAAGATGATGGCTTCAATCCATGAATTGTTGTTGAAGCTAGGGTTGAAGGAGTAGATCTTGGTGTTGCCTTGGGGTTGGTGGTTGAGATGAAGCCCTTGTGATGAAGCCCTAGATGGGTTCTTGAAGTCTTGAGATGGATCCTTGAAGCTAGGGTTTTGGTGGAGGAGATGAGAGGATTTTGTGAGAGAGTTCTTCTCTTGATGAAGTGGAGGAAGAAAAGAGAAATTAGCAATTAGGAAAGTATAAATATGATGGGGATTTTGTGAAGGAGATGGAAATAGGATAAATGCAAGGGGGCTTTGTGTGAAAGGGGAGGGGTGAGGTGTCCCTAGGGTGGCCACTTGGCCGGCTATGGGAAGGAGAGAGAATGAGTGGGGTTAGGTGAAGGGTGAGTGGGAAATGAGGTGGCAATTTAGGTGGAAATAGGAATTGCAAAAATTGGAAAAAAGCCCGAAATTCAAGTATCTCGGAATGATCTGGAAATTTTACCAGAAATCAAGAATAATATATAAAGACCAATAGTGAAATCTGTTCGAAGAAATACTTTATAGTTTTAAAATTAAAAATCCCGGAATCAGTGATTTACCGACTCCGAAAGAATTTCCATAAAATCATAAATTCTCAGAAAAGAATATAGACAGAAAATATGATTCCAAGAAATAAAGTCTAAAGAACCATCATGAAATTCTAAACTGTTTGAGAACTAAAAATTCGGGAATCGGTCAGCGGTACTGGCCGACACCGGTTTTGAAGAAATTCAATTTAATTCCAGAAAAATCCAGAAAATCAAAGAAAATCTAATATATTGAAAAACAATATTTAAAATTGAAATCGGTCAATTCTACACGTCAGAAATACCAAGTCGAAGAATATGCTATGATCGGGCCCTCGGCTCAGACTAGGGCTGAATCCGAGTCCACGAATCCAAATCCAATATAAACTAATCGTGTAAGGAATTCATGATACAGAAAATACAGGAAACAAATCGAAAAAAATACGATCGAAAATCTGAATACGTAACTAAGTACGTATTCCAGGAACGGGGTATTACA